>JAJKFI010033679.1:0-13676 GCA_029204185.1 Lerista edwardsae
CGAGTTAATCCGCTGCTGCTGGGCTTTCGACCGCAAGGTTGGGAGTTTGAGACTGCGTGACGGAGTGAGCTCCCGTTGCTTGTCCCAGCTCCTGCCATCCTAGCAGTTCAAAAGCACCTAAAATGCAAGTAGATAAATAGGGACCACTTCGGTGGGAAGGTAACGGCGTTCCATGGAGTCATGCCGGCCACATGACCACGGAAGCATGTCCTCGGACAAAAATGCCGGCTTTACAGGCTTTGAAACGGAGATGAGCACCGCCCCCTACAGTCGGTCACGACTAGACCATTCGGTCGTGGGGAAACCTTTACCTTTTTATAGCACTGTGCCCCCAATAAATCCATGGATTCCTACACTGAATTGGGAGATGGGGATGCAGCAATTTGGTCTGGCATAGATACTATGGACATAGATAAAGGTACGTGGTGGCGCAGCGGGTTAATCCGCTGTTGCTGGGCTTTCCAACTGGAAGGTTAGCAGTTCAAGACTGCGTGACGGAGTGAGCTTCCGTTGCTTGTCCCAGCTCCTGCCAACCTAGCAGTTCGAAAGCACCTAAAAACGCAAGTAGATAAATAGGGACCACTTCGAGGGGAAGAGAACGGCGTTCCGTGCACCTTGGCATATAGTCATGCCGGCCACATGACCATGGAAGCTTGTTCTCGGACAAAACGCCGGCTCTAAAGGCTTTGAAACGGAGATGAGCACCGCCCCCTACAGTCGGTCACGACTAGACCATTCAGTCGTGGGGAAACCTTCACCTTTAATAACTAGCATGCCTTGGGCATGTCTTGAGTTCTGTGTGTATTAGATTTCAGCCCCCCCACCCCCCCGCAGTTGTAGCAGTATGGAAACAGTTTTGATATCACCATCTAAAGCAAGTTGGGGATGGTATATATTGTACAGGTATATGTGAACGTCTTCATTCAGGCTTTTTTTTTTTTTTAAATGTAGTGTCTTCTATGAAGACTGGTCCTTCATAATGGATGAAGAACGCTCCAGTATGATCCCCACAATGGCTGCTGGTAAGTGCCTTGTTCGGCCTTCCAAGTGGGAACCAGGCAGGCCCTTTGGGATTACGGAAACCTGGAGATCTAAGTAAGCCGTCGAGTTCCAGTGGGGGGCCTCATTCCGTTAGGTATTAAATACCTCTAGATCCAGATTGCCCCTCTGGCTGGAGCCCGGAGAGATTAGAGGGGCAGCCCCCTGCCCAGTGGTGTCATCTAAATGATTTAAGAACAGGTACTCACTTTTGATTGGCACGTGTCGGGACCTGCCCACCGGAAGTGATGTCATAAGCCAGAAGTGATGTTGTGGCAGGAAGTGACATGAAAAAAGCCCTTTTTGAGGCCTCAGATGATTTTAAACTGACCCAACAGTTGCAACAGTATTCCACAGCACCCCCAGAACATGTTAAGGAGGCCTGGCATCATGTTAAAATCCCAGAGCAACTCATTTTTCAGTGGCAAGGAAAGGAAAGGCTCCGCTCGCTGCCTGCCTGCCTGCCTGGCTCTGAGAACATGCAGGCAACTCAAACATGCAGGAAATTCAAACGTTGCAGAGGGCGGAGTCGACGAGTGGGCGGGCGAATGGGCGGGGCCAGCTGTAATCCTAGAAACCGGTACTCGCGTACCCCCGCGTACCCCCTGCATGACATCACTGCCCCTGCCCTGGAGTCTTGCATTCCTCCTGGTCTATTGCTGGCTCTGATCTGCAGATTTGGGTTGCAGTGAGATTTGAGGCGCGGGAAAGCCTGGTCCCTTGAGTGCTTCAGCTCCAGCTCAGCGGGTGCTGGCTCTGGGATCTGGGGGGTTCTGGCTGGCAGACCCAAGCCCGGCCTCCCTGATGTTGGGGCCTGGAACTGGCTCCAGGACTGGCCCTTCTAGCCTTAGTGCTCCCACTCCTTGGGATCAGCTTCCAAGCTATTGGCCAGGAATAGGGTCAGGGCAATAAGCACCATCATTTAAGACGGTGATTCCCAGCCTGGGGGGTCGCAACCCCGCCCCCCAGTTATCGCGGTAGGTGATGGCCCCCCGACACTTCCAGGTTCTTCCCGCCACTGCCACCAACAAGGAAATAAGGACTTCTTACTTCCTATTGTAGCAGGAAGTAAGGGAGAACCCTGAAGTGAAGGGCGCCATAGCCTATGAGTCGTCAGAAGGGTCTCAACCCTAATGGGGCAGGAGGTTGGGAATCACTGGCCTAAAATAAATGATGGGTAACTTATATGTAAAAGGGATAAGTGTTTGGAGGGATGTTTTCGTTGCCATAGTATACAAGAGACACTGAATGAATCACATCAATACAGTGTCAATTTCATGTGCATTTGTTTCCTGTGGGGAGGGCAGGCGCATACTCAGTTGTGCCTCATGGATTTTCTCCCCCTTTATTTAAAGGGCTGAACTCGATTCTTTTTGCCATCAACATCGATAACAAGGACTTGAACGGGCAAAGCAAGTGCCCGCCCACCGTGTCGGACCTGCTCAAGGAGTCCACCCAGAACGTCACCTCCTTGTTGAAGGAGTCTACCCAAGGGGTGAGCAGCCTCTTCCGGGAGATCACGGAATCCACTCCGGTGTCCATTTTAATCAAGTCTGACCAAGACGCTGACCCGCTGCCTGTTTTATCCAAGAGCATTAGTGGGGGTAAGTACTACCGGAGCACTTGCTAGTAGTCAGTACTAACAGGAGTTGCGTAGTGGTTTTTGAGCACCTTTTGTGTTGTAGTCATCACAACCGCCTTGTAAAGCAAATTATTATTATTGTTTTTGTTATTATTACTAGCTTTTTGTTACCCGGCGTTGCCCGGGTTAGAAAATGATCTTCCAGAGTTTATGAATTTTGCACCCCTTCTCGGCCCCCACACCGACGGGGGCCGAACGCGGACGCCAACTGCGTCGGGAGCGTCACCGGTCTCTGAGGCGACTTCGGAAACTATGGACTCAATGCCAATTTTGCCCATTTTTGGCCGGCTTCACTTCAGGCCCCCTGCGGACCCCCACCCCCAGGGGCGTTGGGGGGGCCTGACCCCCGCAGTATTTGTCGCCGGGCCGCAAGGCACGCACGTGCCAGGTTTGGTGCGCATCGCTCCAGGCGTTCCAGCACAGCATGGCGGATATTTTGTTTTCCACCCCTTTTTGCCCCCCACGCCGAGGGGGGCCTGAACCCGGACTCCAACTGTGTCGGGAGCGTCGTCGCTCGTCTCGGCGACCCCGGAAACTACGGATTTGACGCCGATTTCGGCCGTTTTCGACCATTTTCACGTGGAACCCCCGCGTACCCCCACCCCCGGGGGCGCTAGGGGGGTCTGACCCCCGCAGTGTTTGTTGCCAGGCTGCCAGGTACGTGCGTGCCGAGTTTTGGGCCGATCGGTCAAAGTGTTGAGGAGCCCATTCAGAACTCGGCCACGTCCGTTTTTATATATATAGATGATGATGATTATTATTATTAAATTTATACCCCACCTTTCTGCCCCAAGGCGGCTTACAACAATCAAATACAATAACACACAATATTTGACAATTAAAAACAATAATTAAAACCATATTAAAACAATTAAAAATTTAAAACAAGCCCCGTGGATCCTGAATATACAAAGAAAGCCAGCCGGCCTGTCAACAGTTAAAAGCTTGTTGGAATAAAAAGGTCTTCAGCCCCCGCCGAAACATTGCCAAAGAGGGAGCAGTTCTTAATTCAAAGGGGAGGGTATTCCAGAGTCGGGGGGCCACCACCGAGAAGGCCCTATTCCTGGCCGCCATCCCTCTCACCTCTCCTGGTGGCGGCACAGTCAGAAGGGCCCCCCCCCCAGATGACCTCAGAGTCCGGGCAGGATTATATGGAAGGAGGCGGTCCCTCAAATACCCCGGACCCGAGCCGTAAAGGGCTTTAAAGGTCAAAACTAGCACTTTGAATCGGGCCCGGAAAGGAACCGGCAGCCAATGTAGTCGCCAAAGCAGCGAAGCAAATCCTTATCTTCACCTAGCAGATGAGCAGCCTGAGCCTGACTTGCCTTTGCCGTGACCTCACTAGGCAGGGCTTAAGCCAGGAAAGTCTTGAGCTGCAGTTCAGTCTTTAAGCCACTGTGCTGCACCAACTCAGAAGAAATGCAGATGCTCAGGTTCAGTACAGGAAGGCACTTCAGACAGCTTTTCTCATGCTTCTGTTTACAATATCTTGAGACAACCAACTGTTCCCTCCCCCCCCCAATTTGGCCTCCCGGTCCCTGTTTTATTATTAAACCAGTACACACTAGTGTTGTTATTCCCAAACTGTGAGTCGTGGCTCCCAGAGGATCTGTGGAAACCAGGCACGGGAGCCGTGGAATCTTTGATAGAAATCCGCTGCCCTATACAGTGCATCGGACGTAGCTCTGAAGGGGGTCCACAGCCAATGGCCCAGTAGGTCAAGGGAGCTGCCAGCTGAAAAAAGTTTGAGAGCCACTGTGTTAATAATAATAATAATAATAGTAATAACAGTAACAGTAATAACAGTAATAACAATAACAATAACAATAGTATTTATATACCGCCTTTCTTTGGCCATTAGATTGCTCCTCTGACTTTAATTCAAGGCGGTTTACATAGGCAGGCTTTATTTCTCTAAACCCACAAGGGTTTTTTACAAATTACGAAGAAGTTCTGTCTTTCAAGAACTACAACAACATACAGATGGAACTTTCGTGGTCTAGTCCTTCTTTCTGGCCACACGATTGCCTTCCTGCTGGCTGATAGACGGCTTCTCTGCTCCCACCAAAGACACAGCTGGCCCAGCACAACTCCTCTCTCACAGGCAGCTGGAGACAGCTCAGCTCTTATCAGTCGCAGTTCTCAAGGTGTGCTGCTCACTGAAGCATCCGGTGTTTTCAAACTGACAACCTTCAGATCTTATCTTCGGGCAAACGGAGGTTTTAACCCTCTCGACTAAATCTCATGCTGTTAGTGTGTACAGTATGAGAGCATGTTTTTTTAGATTGCTTCCTAGACCCCCGGGAGCCCCCTAGACCCTGGGGAGCGTCATTAAGATGGCCTCTGTTTTTGTTGTTGTTGGTCACTGATTTGTTAAGGGAAGTGGTGGCGCTGCGGGTTAAACCGCTGAGCTGCTGACCCGAAGGTTGGCAGTTCGAGACCACGCGATGGAGTGAGCTCCCGTCGCTTGTCCCAGCTCCTGCCAACCTAGCAGTTTGAAGGCATGTAAAAAGGTGAGTAGATAAATAGGGACTGCTTCAGTGGGAAGGTCAAGGCGTTCCATGCGCCTTGGCATATAGTCATGCTGGCCACATGACCACAGAAACGTGTCCTAGGACAAATGCCGGCTCTTCGGCTTAGAAATGGAGATGAGCACCGCCCCCTCCAGTCAGTCACGACTAGACCATTTGGTCATGGGGGAACCTTTACCTTTTACTGATTTGTTGGGTGACCTGTAATGTTATAATTAAATAACATTCGTGGGGGTTACCCCAACCTCAGAGGGGCCACTGCATAAACGCTGTGCGTATATTGTAATTCTGTATGGTCTGGTACGGGAGGAGGTACATCAAGGGGGTGACCTTAATGAGCTCTAGTAGCCAGGTGGTACAACATCTAGTTATGCCTCTGGCAGCATGTCAAATGCCACTGGCCCAACTGCTGCTACCGCTTTTCTCCCTCCTCTGTCCCCTTGAATTTGAAAACCAAGAGGAGCAGGGCAGGAGAGGAAGTGTTGAGGAAAAGGAGAACGGAGGTGGGTTTTTGAATTAGGGAGCAGGAGAACTGGTGGAGGCACGCACCCCGCCAACCTGCAACCTGTGGAACTCCTTGCCACAGGAGGTGGTGATGGCATCTGGCCTGGGTGCCTTTCAAAGGGGATTCGACAGATTTCTGGAGGCAAAGTCCAACCTGGGCTATAGGCCATGATGGGTGTGCTACCTCCTTACATCAGAAGTTGGTTACTTCAGAATGCCAGGTGCAAGGGAGTAGCAACAGGATGCAGGCCTGTTGTTGTCTCGAGTGCTCCCTGAGGCACCTGGTGGGCCACTGTGTGACACAGGAAGCTGGGCTAGATGGGCCTATGTCCTGATCCAGCAGGGCTCTTCTTATGTTCTTAAACCTTGGGGATGGGGGCTGTGTGTGTAAATGAATGTATGTAATTTTCAGTCTTCTATTTGTCTCTTCGTATCCTCTAGACTTAAAGTGCAAGAAAGATCGGCTGGCGAAGAAAAAGAAGAAAGTCACAAATATTATTTTGTTCGATGACGAGGAAGAGGAGCAAACTTTGGGGGACATCTTAAGTGCGACGTTTGCGGGTGAGAGCTCAGAAGAAAATTCTGACCGGTCTTCGGCCTACGTAGCATCTCCACCCGAAGGCCCGCTGAGAAAACTGAACGGGAGCCAGAATCCGTCCCTGTTGAAGAACTGTTCCAGGCACCTAAATGGAGACAGCGGCTTCCAGAAGTTTGATGTTAAAAGTATAGATGACGAAGATGTTGACGATCACGATGAGATCTACAACACAACGCTTGGGAATCGTAGCACATTGAAGGACGCTGAATCTTGCGCAAAGTGAGTGTTCTGGAAGGTTCCATGAGCAGCATGTTGGCGTGTTCCAGTAGGAATCCGCAAATGGTTTCATCCCCCAAAGCTTGACAACAGTCTTGGCAAAGGTGGCAGCTTTCGCTCTGGCTGGCTCTAAATCTTAAAAAAATGCAGAACACTCCTAGCAACTGCAACTAGAATAGACATGCGCTGGGGTGAAGAGGGACAATTACTCTCCCCCTGCTAAATATAAGAGGAGCACCACTTGCAAAAGTGCCCAGTTAGCAGGTAGCTGCATAAGCATACAGTGCTGTGGAACCTCTGCACATGGCCAAGCATAGAAAGAGTGGGCAATTATTATTTGTGTGCTTGGGTGAAGAATTTCTGCTTGCTTTTGCCAAGCAGATCCGGGCAAAATACGGCTGGGCTTGCTTACTATATCTGCATTTCAAATTGCCATCTAATCTTCCCCCTTTTTTTGGTTTAGACCGCCTGAGAGTGCTTGGACTCCTCTGCAAGTCTTGAACAATGATTCCGATGTCTTGTTCCCAGTCAGTGCAATGGGTGGTTTCTCCCAGACGGGTGGGTATCTGTTCATCACATTGGACACTTAAGTGAGCCGTTTCATGGAGGTGG
Organism: Lerista edwardsae; assembly: GCA_029204185.1. Classification (NCBI taxonomy): domain Eukaryota; kingdom Metazoa; phylum Chordata; class Lepidosauria; order Squamata; family Scincidae; genus Lerista; species Lerista edwardsae. The sequence continues at coordinate 7,142 of JAJKFI010033679.1, forward strand.
AAAAAAATATCAGTGCAAAAACACATGGAGGATGAGACTGTTTTTAGGTCATTTTTTAAAAAACTGATGTTCCTTTGGATGCAGGAGAGTCGTTGTGTCTTATTTTGAGGGCTGTCTGTCTGTCTGTCTGTCTGTCTGTCTGTCTGTCCTGGAATTCAGTAGGCAGTTCTTGAAGAAGTGGAGCTCATGTCAATTGATCAATCAATCAGCAATCAATCAGCAGGTACTTATATACCGCTTTTCAACACGAAGTTCACAAAGCGGTTTACAGGCAAATAGTAATAATAATCAAGTTAAATGGCTCCCTGTCCCAAAAGGGCTCACAATCTAAAAAAAAGACCAACAGCTACTAGAGAAGACTGCGCAGGGGTGAAGAGGGACAATTACTCTCCCCCTGCTAAATATAAGAGGAGCACCACTTGGAAAAGTGCCTCTTGCCCTGTTAGCAGGGGTCACATTGAAAGAGAAAGCAAAGTGTCAAATGTAGCCGCAATGACCATAGCTTGCGTTGCCCCAGGACTCCTGTAACAAAATGTGTCTGTTTGCCGTTTTAGTTAACTTGGAGGATGGGGATGAGCAGGATGGTGCTGATTTTGCGGCAGGACTGGATAGGACAAACGTCGATCTGCACTACAGGTATGTCAGTCAATCACGTCAATGGCTGTTTTGAGTATTTGGTTCACAGATCCAGTACCTATGTGTCAGCATTTGGTTCGTAGATCCGATATCCTCTTTCTTTTTCTTTCTTTTTCAATTTTTAAAAAAACCACACAGCATAGAAGTGAGTCCCCCTGCCCAAGAGAACGTTTTGAATGATCTGCTGCCGTTGGCTACTGTGCCAGAATCAATGACAATTAGTAAGTATCGCTTGAACCGAATCTGGGGTTGTGTGTGTGTGGGGGGGGGGAAGGAAACTGATCTTCTTAAAAGTTCAGGTTGGTTCCCTGCCAGTCGTTTGTCAGGACGAGCTGCGACTCTGGGCAGCCTTGGCAAAGCGTTGTTCGTTTCTCATTTTCGTGGACTATAGTGCATCCTCCTTGTCTGTCGGTTTGGGAACTGCTTGGGGTAATTAAAAAAAGGGGTTGAGAATAAAACAGCCAATATTATCATGCCATTGTACACGTCGATGGTAAGGCCGCACCTGGAATATTGCGTCCAGTTCTGGTAGCCGCATCTCAAAAAGGACATAGTGGAGCTGGAAAAGGTGCAGAAGAGAGCGACAAAAATGATTACGGGGCTGGGGCACCTATGAAGAAAGACTGCAGCGTTTGGGGCTCTTCAGCCTAGAAAAAAGGCGCCTGAGGGGGGGGGATATGATTGAGACATACAAAATGATGCATGGAAGGGATAGAGTCGATAAAGGGATGTTCTTTTCCCTCTCTCAAAACACCAGAACCAGGGGGCATCCGCTAAAACTGAGGGTTGGGAGAGTTAAAACAGATAAAAGGAAGTACTTTTTTTACCCAGTGGGTAGTTAATCTGTGGAACTCTTTGCCACAGGAGGTGGTGATGGCATCTGGTCTTGATGCCTTTAAGAGGGGATTGGACAGATTTCTGGAGGAAAGGTCCATCGTGGGCTATAGGAAATTATGGATTGTGCAACCTCCTTACATTAGTAGTAGGCTACTTCAGAGTGCCAGGTGCAAGGGAGTGGCAACAGGATGCAAGCAACCTGTTGCCTCATGCCTCCCTGGGGCACCTGGTGGGCCGCTGTGAGATACAGGAAGCTGGACTAGATGGGCCTTTGGCCTGATCCAGCGGGGCTCTTCTTATGTTCTTATGTTCTTAACTGCAGATTTAATTCACCGCAGGTCAGGAGAGCCTCACTGTATCTCCCAGATACTACCGGAAGAGTTCCGGAAGGAGGGGGTCTGAGCTTCCCGGCTGACCTTAGCTGCACCTACCTCACAGGGTTGTTGTGAGGACAAAAGGAGAGGAGGAACCATGTGCGCCCCCTTGAGCTCCTCGGAGGAAGGGCGGTATAAACATGTGAAGAATAATCTGGAAATACGAGAATTGAAAAGCCAGCTCATTCCAGTGTCTAGCACTAAGATGACATTTGCAGGTTCCTTCCAATGCGGAGGTGTGACTATAAAAACCATCTTCTTGCATGTTTATTTCTCAACGTGGGAGACCAGTTTAAGGTGTTGACGCTAGGCTGAAGTGCTTGGGAGCATATTAAGCACTTTGGAATCCTTACCTGCTTGAGGGCGCAATCCTAACCTGAAGTTAGGCCAGCACAGTTAGGCCAGCAAAGTGTGGCCGGCACAAGGGCCACCGTAAAGCGTGTTTGGACACCCTTGGAGTCAAGGAGGATGGCGCTTGTCTGTGTGCTGGCCTCTCTGACTCAGAGAACGGTCCAAACATACTTGACGGTGTCCCTTGTGCTGGCCAAACTATGCTGGCCTAACTGTGTTGGCCTAACTCCGGGTTAGGATTGTGCCCTGAATCTTGGTTCTGTTTCTTGTATTCAATTAACGTCTCCCCCGCCCTTTGTTTCATTTTATAAAGTATGTGGCCTTTATATTTCTAAATAAGTTGGGTTTAAAAGGTTTGTAGACCTATTCAAGGATTTTGTCTTCATCCCCTGCCTTTCTTGTCTTCCTTAGCTGAACTTCGACAAGCCATCGTAGCCATGATGAACAGGAAGCAAGAACTGGAAGAGCAGAGCAGGTAAAAGGCATTAGCCCCATGTTGCAGGGCTTGTGGCACCCAACGGTTACCACAAGGGAACCTTTATATATACAGGCTCAAGGCATTCTCAGGGCGAGCAATTCTGTGGGATCTGTTCGATCCTTTTTAAAAACGCACCTGCTTGGTCGGGACCAACCACAGAAACATGCAACATGCAGGCACTTGCCTTGCTGTTGTGGTGCCTTGGAGGTGGTCTCTGTCGTTGTATGACGGTGCAAATGGCAGCTTCCAGTGGCAGTAATGCTGTCTCCCCCCCCCCGCTTTTTGTAGGTCTCTGAGGAACCTCCTTGATGGAGAGATGGAACATTCAGCCGGGCTACGGCAGGAAATTGACAACCTGAAGAAGAAACTTTCAGAGCAGGAGGAACGCTACATCGTGAAGATCCAGGCTTTGGCGAGGTCAGGAGGCATGCCATGTGGATTTCCCAGGCCTGTTGGCTGCGGAGACTGTTGGCTGCTGAGAGGCTTGGTGTGCTAGGAAAGGCCCTCTTACTTGTCTTGAGTCTTACTTCCATTCGTAGCTCACACACCCTGGTCTCCGAACCCGGAAGTAACTGGCGATGACATCGTCGCCAGCCACTTCCGGGAGCCGTGTGCTGCACTTCCTTGCATGTGCAAAGCTGCGATTGGATTGGCTATAGATTCACCGAACTATATATGGCATAAAGGTGCAGGGTTGTTTTGAATGATTTGGGAGTGACGGATCTGTCTTGCCACACCCGTCCTGCTGAGAAGGACTTCGTTTTTTTCTCACGGTCGTCGTTCTGCTGCTGCATCGTTCACAATTTGCAGCTTCACTCTCGGGCTGTGAAATCCTATTCCAAGGAACCGTTATCATTCACCTTGGCTGATTTTGTATCTGCAGTTGTGATGCCACCTGTAGCCACCTGTTTCTGCTGGGATCCATCCTTTTTTCTACTGCCGAGGGCCGGCTCACTTCCAACACTTCGGGAGGGACCGAATGTAATACTGCTCAGTGTTTTATCAAAAAGGGTCATCTGTCAGCCTCAGTGCCTAGTAAATGTATCTTAGGGCGCAATCCTAACCTGGAGTTAGGCCAGCACAGTTAGGCCTGCAAGGTTTGGCTGGCACAAACGACACCGTAAAGTATGTTTGGACCACTCTCGGGGTCAGAGCGGCCGGCACACAGACGAGTGCCATCCTCCCTAACTCAAAGTGTGGTCCAAATGCACTTTACAAGTGCCCCTTGTGCCAGCCTAACTCCAGGTTAGGATTGCGCCCTTAGTCTCCGCAGTGATATCTCAAAGACTGGAGACTCGAGTGTCCCATTTTCTCGAAGTGGTGTGAATTGTGCCTTCTAAAGTAACGTGTTCTGTGGTGAACATCAGCTGTTGGAGTGCATCAATGTGGCAGGGCTTTACAGTGGTTGTGTTCTAAATCAGATTAAATTGGAATGGGGTGAAAATCCCTCCCCCATCCGAAGCAGAGCAGTTGGAAAAGGGGTGTGTGTGTTTTCTTGTGTTGGTGCATGGCCTTTTCCAAGCTGCCTGCTGCCCTCCTTCTTGGTCTTGTTTTTTCTGGTTCTGATCTGCATCCTTGGAAATCCCTGACCACCTTCCTTGTTGCCAGGGAACTGATTTAACCAAATGATTAAACACACGCCCAGTAGAAAATGCCAACAGAGATGCCTTGTGGTTATCTGGGAAAAATGGTAATGGTATCCACAGGGGCACCTTGGGGGAAGGGGACATTCATCCCCATCAGTGGTGTTTCTATAGGGAGGGCAGAGCTCTAAGTTTTGCAAGAAGCCTTACCTTGCAGTGGAAATCACTCCTCTCCTGCACTGTTCTAGCCAATCCTCACAGGGAACAGCAACATCTTGGCATTGCTTACTGGCTACAGCAGCAAGGGAGAGGAGGGATTTACACGACAGGGTAAGGCTCCTTGCAACATTTAGAGCTCTGCCCTCCCTGTAGAAACGCCTCTGATCCCCATCCCCCCTGGGTTAGGGCATAGGCCCTAACCTATATGGGGCATAGGCAGTGGTGTCATCTAAATGATTTAACAACAGGTACTCACTTTTGGTTGGCACGTGTCGGGACCCGCCCACCGGAAGTGACGTCATAAGCCAGAAGTGATGTCGTGGTAGGAAGTGACATGAAAAAAGCCCTTTTTGAGGCCTCAGACAATTTTAAACTGACCCAACAGTTGCAACAGTATTCCACAGCACCCCCAGAACATGTTAAGGAGGCCTGGCATCATGTTAAAGTGACCCAACAGTTCCAAAACCCCAGAGCAGCTCATTTTTCAGTGGCAAGGCAAGGCTCTGCTCGCTGCCTGCCTGGCTCTGAGAACGTGCAGGCAACTCAAACGTGCAGGAAATTCAAATGTTGCAGGGGGCGGAGTCGACGAGTGGGTGGGTGAATGGGCGGGGCCAGCCGTAATCCTGGAAACTGGTACTCGCGTACCCCCGCGTACCCCCTGCATGACATCACTGGGCATAGGTTAGGGCACAGGCTATTTTGCCAGTGCAGACTTGAGGGCCTCCATGTTGGGCCACATGGCCCAACGTGGCGGTTAGGGTCCAGTGGTGGAGGCCACCACCAGTTCCACCCCCACTCTGCCCTTCCTGCCTGCCTGAAAAGAGCTCATCGCCGGCAGTGGTGAGTAACGTGGTGTCTTTGCCTGGCCTCCTCCTGATGCTGGACCAGCATCAGTTACCACTGGTAGTAGAAATGTCTCATAGCACTTTTGTGACTCCAGCACTCGTGGTAACAGCTTACTGCTGGCGCTGGCCTGCATAGGATTGGGCCCTTAGTCTCTGATCCAACTAAAACAGCAGGACTTGCTACTTTTGTGGAATATATGACAGCTGACGGATTGTCCGTGTTCGGTGGACGAATGTCCGCCGGCCAACCCTCAGCGAAATGAATGGGAGGTTTGTAACAGACTTGCTATATTCTTGCACAGGCTTGATCCCCACTGGATCGTCTTTCATGCTTTTAAAGGTAAAGGTTTCCCCACGACCGAATGTAGTTGTGACCGACTGTAGGGGGCGGTGCTCATCTCTGTTTCAAAGCCTGTAGAGCCGGCGTTTTGTCCGAGGACAAGCTTCCGTGGTCATGTGGCCGGCATGACTATACGCCGTAGCGCACGGAACGCCATTCCTTTCCCACCGAAGTGGTCCCTGTTTATCTACTTGCACTTAGGTGCTTTCGAACTAGGTGCTAGGTTGGCAGGAGCTGGGACAAGCCACGGGAGCTCACTCCATCGCGCAGTCTTGAACTCCCAACCTTGCGGTCGGAAAGCCCAGCAGCAGCGGTTTAACCCGCTGTGCCACCACGTCCCTTGTGTTCATGCTTTTAGCCGTGCATAAAATAGAATGTTGTGTATCTCTTTGTGTGAACTAGATAGCTTTGCCCCCCTCTTTCCTGAGTAGTTTCAGGAAAGGCCTTTTGTCACTCTACTGCTAATGATTTATTTTAATTAAAGGATCCTTTTGTTGTCTGAATTCAGATGTGTGAAAATGTTGCCTGTGTAATTTTTTCCCCCTCTCTCAAGCCAGCTATAGAAGAGAAAATGAGATCTTTTGTTGAACAAGTTTGTTCATCTCGCTGACACATACAAAGGCTGCAATAAAAAGTAGTCAGTGCCTTTATTTTGACAGGGCGTGCTTCTTGATCGTTACATACTATAACAGAAATTTGGATTTTGTGTTTTGTTTTTTCCATGGAGGATTAATGTATTAAACTTTTAATTTAGTTTCCTTAATGCTACTAGCTACAGTAAGTTCAAAATATAGGAAGTAAGTTCAGTAAGTTCAAAATAATACAGTAAGTTCAAAAGTTAACATAAGAACATAAGGAGAGCCCCACTGGAT
>JAJKFI010033680.1:0-13649 GCA_029204185.1 Lerista edwardsae
CGAGTTAATCCGCTGCTGCTGGGCTTTCGACCGCAAGGTTGGGAGTTCGAGACTGCGTGACGGAGTGAGCTCCCGTTGCTTGTCCCAGCTCCTGCCATCCTAGCAGTTCAAAAGCACCTAAAATGCAAGTAGATAAATAGGGACCACTTCGGTGGGAAGGTAACGGCGTTCCATGGAGTCATGCCGGCCACATGACCACGGAAGCATGTCCTCGGACAAAAATGTCGGCTTTACAGGCTTTGAAACGGAGATGAGCACCGCCCCCTACAGTCGGTCACGACTAGACCATTCGGTCGTGGGGAAACCTTTACCTTTTTATAGCACTGTGCCCCCAATAAATCCATGGATTCCTACACTGAATTGGGAGATGGGGATGCAGCAATTTGGTCTGGCATAGATACTATGGACATAGATAAAGGTACGTGGTGGCGCAGCGGGTTAATCCGCTGTTGCTGGGCTTTCCAACTGGAAGGTTAGCAGTTCAAGACTGCGTGACGGAGTGAGCTTCCGTTGCTTGTCCCAGCTCCTGCCAACCTAGCAGTTCGAAAGCACCTAAAAACGCAAGTAGATAAATAGGGACCACTTCGAGGGGAAGAGAACGGCGTTCCGTGCACCTTGGCGTATAGTCATGCCGGCCACATGACCACGGAAGCTTGTTCTCGGACAAAACGCCGGCTCTAAAGGCTTTGAAACGGAGATGAGCACCGCCCCCTACAGTCGGCCACGACTAGACCATTCAGTCGTGGGGAAACCTTCACCTTTAATAACTAGCATGCCTTGGGCATGTCTTGAGTTCTGTGTGTATTAGATTTCAGCCCCCCCACCCCCCCGCAGTTGTAGCAGTATGGAAACAGTTTTGATATCACCATCTAAAGCAAGTTGGGGATGGTATATATTGTACAGGTATATGTGAACGTCTTCATTCAGGCTTTTTTTTTTTTTTAAATGTAGTGTCTTCTATGAAGACTGGTCCTTCATAATGGATGAAGAACGCTCCAGTATGATCCCCACAATGGCTGCTGGTAAGTGCCTTGTTCGGCCTTCCAAGTGGGAACCAGGCAGGCCCTTTGGGATTACGGAAACCTGGAGATCTAAGTAAGCCGTCGAGTTCCAGTGGGGGGCCTCATTCCGTTAGGTATTAAATACCTCTAGATCCAGATTGCCCCTCTGGCTGGAGCCCGGAGAGATTAGAGGGGCAGCCCCCTGCCCAGTGGTGTCATCTAAATGATTTAAGAACAGGTACTCACTTTTGATTGGCACGTGTCGGGACCTGCCCACCGGAAGTGATGTCATAAGCCAGAAGTGATGTTGTGGCAGGAAGTGACATGAAAAAAGCCCTTTTTGAGGCCTCAGATGATTTTAAACTGACCCAACAGTTGCAACAGTATTCCACAGCACCCCCAGAACATGTTAAGGAGGCCTGGCATCATGTTAAAATCCCAGAGCAACTCATTTTTCAGTGGCAAGGAAAGGAAAGGCTCCGCTCGCTGCCTGCCTGCCTGCCTGGCTCTGAGAACATGCAGGCAACTCAAACATGCAGGAAATTCAAACGTTGCAGAGGGCGGAGTCGACGAGTGGGCGGGCGAATGGGCGGGGCCAGCTGTAATCCTAGAAACCGGTACTCGCGTACCCCCGCGTACCCCCTGCATGACATCACTGCCCCTGCCCTGGAGTCTTGCATTCCTCCTGGTCTATTGCTGGCTCTGATCTGCAGATTTGGGTTGCAGTGAGATTCGAGGCGCGGGAAAGCCTGGTCCCTTGAGTGCTTCAGCTCCAGCTCAGCGGGTGCTGGCTCTGGGATCTGGGGGGTTCTGGCTGGCAGACCCAAGCCCGGCCTCCCTGATGTTGGGGCCTGGAACTGGCTCCAGGACTGGCCCTTCTAGCCTTAGTGCTCCCACTCCTTGGGATCAGCTTCCAAGCTATTGGCCAGGAATAGGGTCAGGGCAATAAGCACCATCATTTAAGACGGTGATTCCCAGCCTGGGGGGTCGCAACCCCGCCCCCCAGTTATCGCGGTAGGTGATGGCCCCCCGACACTTCCAGGTTCTTCCCGCCACTGCCACCAACAAGGAAATAAGGACTTCTTACTTCCTATTGTAGCAGGAAGTAAGGGAGAACCCTGAAGTGAAGGGCGCCATAGCCTATGAGTCGTCAGAAGGGTCTCAACCCTAATGGGGCAGGAGGTTGGGAATCACTGGCCTAAAATAAATGATGGGTAACTTATATGTAAAAGGGATAAGTGTTTGGAGGGATGTTTTCGTTGCCATAGTATACAAGAGACACTGAATGAATCACATCAATACAGTGTCAATTTCATGTGCATTTGTTTCCTGTGGGGAGGGCAGGCGCATACTCAGTTGTGCCTCATGGATTTTCTCCCCCTTTATTTAAAGGGCTGAACTCGATTCTTTTTGCCATCAACATCGATAACAAGGACTTGAACGGGCAAAGCAAGTGCCCGCCCACCGTGTCGGACCTGCTCAAGGAGTCCACCCAGAACGTCACCTCCTTGTTGAAGGAGTCTACCCAAGGGGTGAGCAGCCTCTTCCGGGAGATCACGGAATCCACTCCGGTGTCCATTTTAATCAAGTCTGACCAAGACGCTGACCCGCTGCCTGTTTTATCCAAGAGCATTAGTGGGGGTAAGTACTACCGGAGCACTTGCTAGTAGTCAGTACTAACAGGAGTTGCGTAGTGGTTTTTGAGCACCTTTTGTGTTGTAGTCATCACAACCGCCTTGTAAAGCAAATTATTATTATTGTTTTTGTTATTATTACTAGCTTTTTGTTACCCGGCGTTGCCCGGGTTAGAAAATGATCTTCCAGAGTTTATGAATTTTGCACCCCTTCTCGGCCCCCACACCGACGGGGGCCGAACGCGGACGCCAACTGCGTCGGGAGCGTCACCGGTCTCTGAGGCGACTTCGGAAACTATGGACTCAATGCCAATTTTGCCCATTTTTGGCCGGCTTCACTTCAGGCCCCCTGCGGACCCCCACCCCCAGGGGCGTTGGGGGGGCCTGACCCCCGCAGTATTTGTCGCCGGGCCGCAAGGCACGCACGTGCCAGGTTTGGTGCGCATCGCTCCAGGCGTTCCAGCACAGCATGGCGGATATTTTGTTTTCCACCCCTTTTTGCCCCCCACGCCGAGGGGGGCCTGAACCCGGACTCCAACTGTGTCGGGAGCGTCGTCGCTCGTCTCGGCGACCCCGGAAACTACGGATTCGACGCCGATTTTGGCCGTTTTCGACCATTTTCACGTGGAACCCCTGTGTACCCCCACCCCCGGGGGCGCTAGGGGGGTCTGACCCCCGCAGTGTTTGTTGCCAGGCTGCCAGGTACGTGCGTGCCGAGTTTTGGGCCGATCGGTCAAAGCGTTGAGGAGCCCATTCAGAACCCGGCCACGTCCGTTTTTATATATATAGATTATTATTATTATTATTATTAAATTTATACCCCACCTTTCTGCCCCAAGGCGGCTTACAACAATCAAATACAATAAAACACAATATTTGACAATTAAAAACAATAATTAAAACAATATTAAAACAATTAAAAATTTAAAACAAGCCCCGTGGATCCTGAATATACAAAGAAAGCCAGCCGGCCTGTCAACAGTTAAAAGCTTGTTGGAATAAAAAGGTCTTCAGCCCCCGCCGAAACATTGCCAAAGAGGGAGCAGTTCTCAATTCAAAGGGGAGGGTATTCCAGAGTCGGGGGGCCACCACCGAGAAGGCCCTATTCCTGGCCGCCATCCCTCTCACCTCTCCTGGTGGCGGCACAGTCAGAAGGGCCCCCCCCCCAGATGACCTCAGAGTCCGGGCAGGATTATATGGAAGGAGGCGGTACCTCAAATACCCCGGACCCGAGCCGTAAAGGGCTTTAAAGGTCAAAACTAGCACTTTGAATCGGGCCCGGAAAGGAACCGGCAGCCAATGTAGTTGCCAAAGCAGCGAAGCAAATCCTTATCTTCACCTAGCAGATGAGCAGCCTGAGCCTGGCTTGCCTTTGCCGTGACCTCACTAGGCAGGGCTTAAGCCAGGAAAGTCTTGAGCTGCAGTTCAGTCTTTAAGCCACTGTGCTGCACCAACTCAGAAGAAATGCAGATGCTCAGGTTCAATACAGGAAGGCACTTCAGACAGCTTTTCTCATGCTTCTGTTTACAATATCTTGAGACAACCAACTGTTCCCTCCCCCCCCCAATTTGGCCTCCCGGTCCCTGTTTTATTATTAAACCAGTACACACTAGTGTTGTTATTCCCAAACTGTGAGTCGTGGCTCCCAGAGGATCTGTGGAAACCAGGCACGGGAGCCGTGGAATCTTTGATAGAAATCCGCTGCCCTATACAGTGCATCGGACGTAGCTCTGAAGGGGGTCCACAGCCAATGGCCCAGTAGGTCAAGGGAGCTGCCAGCTGAAAAAAGTTTGAGAGCCACTGTGTTAATAATAATAATAATAATAGTAATAACAGTAACAGTAATAACAGTAATAACAATAACAATAACAATAGTATTTATATACCGCCTTTCTTTGGCCATTAGATTGCTCCTCTGACTTTAATTCAAGGCGGTTTACATAGGCAGGCTTTATTTCTCTAAACCCACAAGGGGTTTTTACAAATTACGAAGAAGTTCTGTCTTTCAAGAACTACAACAACATACAGATGGAACTTTTGTGGTCTAGTCCTTCTTTCTGGCCACACGTTTGCCTTCCTGCTGGCTGATAGACGGCTTCTCTGCTCCCACCAAAGACACAGCTGGCCCAGCACAACTCCTCTCTCACAGGCAGCTGGAGACAGCTCAGCTCTTATCAGTCGCAGTTCTCAAGGTGTGCTGCTCACTGAAGCATCCGGTGTTTTCAAACTGACAACCTTCAGATCTTATCTTCGGGCAAACGGAGGTTTTAACCCTCTCGACTAAATCTCATGCTGTTAGTGTGTACAGTATGAGAGCATGTTTTTTTAGATTGCTTCCTAGACCCCCGGGAGCCCCCTAGACCCTGGGGAGCGTCATTAAGATGGCCTCTGTTTTTGTTGTTGTTGGTCACTGATTTGTTAAGGGAAGTGGTGGCGCTGCGGGTTAAACCGCTGAGCTGCTGACCCGAAGGTTGGCAGTTCGAGACCACGTGATGGAGTGAGCTCCCGTCGCTTGTCCCAGCTCCTGCCAACCTAGCAGTTTGAAGGCATGTAAAAAGGTGAGTAGATAAATAGGGACTGCTTCAGTGGGAAGGTCAAGGCGTTCCATGCGCCTTGGCATATAGTCATGCTGGCCACATGACCACAGAAACGTGTCCTAGGACAAATGCCGGCTCTTCGGCTTAGAAATGGAGATGAGCACCGCCCCCTCCAGTCAGTCACGACTAGACCATTTGGTCATGGGGGAACCTTTACCTTTTACTGATTTGTTGGGTGACCTGTAATGTTATAATTAAATAACATTCGTGGGGGTTACCCCAACCTCAGAGGGGCCACTGCATAAACGCTGTGCGTATATTGTAATTCTGTATGGTCTGGTACGGGAGGAGGTACATCAAGGGGGTGACGTTAATGAGCTCTAGTAGCCAGGTGGTACAACATCTAGTTATGCCTCTGGCAGCATGTCAAATGCCACTGGCCCAACTGCTGCTACCGCTTTTCTCCCTCCTCTGTCCCCTTGAATTTGAAAACCAAGAGGAGCAGGGCAGGAGAGGAAGTGTTGAGGAAAAGGAGAACGGAGGTGGGTTTTTGAATTAGGGAGCAGGAGAACTGGTGGAGGCACGCACCCCGCCAACCTGCAACCTGTGGAACTCCTTGCCACAGGAGGTGGTGATGGCATCTGGCCTGGGTGCCTTTCAAAGGGGATTCGACAGATTTCTGGAGGCAAAGTCCAACCTGGGCTATAGGCCATGATGGGTGTGCTACCTCCTTACATCAGAAGTTGGTTACTTCAGAATGCCAGGTGCAAGGGAGTAGCAACAGGATGCAGGCCTGTTGTTGTCTCGAGTGCTCCCTGAGGCACCTGGTGGGCCACTGTGTGACACAGGAAGCTGGGCTAGATGGGCAGGGCTCTTCTTATGTTCTTAAACCTTGGGGATGGGGGCTGTGTGTGTAAATGAATGTATGTAATTTTCAGTCTTCTATTTGTCTCTTTGTATCCTCTAGACTTAAAGTGCAAGAAAGATCGGCTGGCGAAGAAAAAGAAGAAAGTCACAAATATTATTTTGTTCGATGACGAGGAAGAGGAGCAAACTTTGGGGGACATCTTAAGTGCGACGTTTGCGGGTGAGAGCTCAGAAGAAAATTCTGACCGGTCTTCGGCCTACGTAGCATCTCCACCCGAAGGCCCGCTGAGCAAACTGAACGGGAGCCAGAATCCGTCCCTGTTGAAGAACTGTTCCAGGCACCTAAACGGAGACAGCGGCTTCCAGAAGTTTGATGTTAAAAGTATAGATGACGAAGATGTTGACGATCACGATGAGATCTACAACACAACGCTTGGGAATCGTAGCACATTGAAGGACGCTGAATCTTGCGCAAAGTGAGTGTTCTGGAAGGTTCCATGAGCAGCATGTTGGCGTGTTCCAGTAGGAATCCGCAAATGGTTTCATCCCCCAAAGCTTGACAACAGTCTTGGCAAAGGTGGCAGCTTTCGCTCTGGCTGGCTCTAAATCTTAAAAAAATGCAGAACACTCCTAGCAACTGCAACTAGAATAGACATGCGCTGGGGTGAAGAGGGACAATTACTCTCCCCCTGCTAAATATAAGAGGAGCACCACTTGCAAAAGTGCCCAGTTAGCAGGTAGCTGCATAAGCATACAGTGCTGTGGAACCTCTGCACATGGCCAAGCATAGAAAGAGTGGGCAATTATTATTTGTGTGCTTGGGTGAAGAATTTCTGCTTGCTTTTGCCAAGCAGATCCGGGCAAAATACGGCTGGGCTTGCTTACTATATCTGCATTTCAAATTGCCATCTAATCTTCCCCCTTTTTTTGGTTTAGACCGCCTGAGAGTGCTTGGACTCCTCTGCAAGTCTTGAACAATGATTCCGATGTCTTGTTCCCAGTCAGTGCAATGGGTGGTTTCTCCCAGACGGGTGGGTATCTGTTCATCACATTGGACACTTAAGTGAGCCGTTTCATGGAGGTGGAAAAAAATATCAGTGCAAAAACACATGGAGGATGAGACTGTTTTTAGGTCATTTTTTAAAAAACTGATGTTCCTTTGGATGCAGGAGAGTCGTTGTGTCTTATTTTGAGGGCTGTCTGTCTGTCTGTCTGTCTGTCTGTCCTGGAATTCAGTAGGCAGTTCTTGAAGAAGTGGAGCTCATGTCAATTGATCAATCAATCAGCAATCAATCAGCAGGTACTTATATACCGCTTTTCAACACGAAGTTCACAAAGCGGTTTACAGGCAAATAGTAATAATAATCAAGTTAAATGGCTCCCTGTCCCAAAAGGGCTCACAATCTAAAAAAAAGACCAACAGCTACTAGAGAAGACTGCGCAGGGGTGAAGAGGGACAATTACTCTCCCCCTGCTAAATATAAGAGGAGCACCACTTGGAAAAGTGCCTCTTGCCCTGTTAGCAGGGGTCACATTGAAAGAGAAAGCAAAGTGTCACATGTAGCCGCAATGACCATAGCTTGCGTTGCCCCAGGACTCCTGTAACAAAATGTGTCTGTTTGCCGTTTTAGTTAACTTGGAGGATGGGGATGAGCAGGATGGTGCTGATTTTGCGGCAGGACTGGATAGGACAAACGTCGATCTGCACTACAGGTATGTCAGTCAATCACGTCAATGGCTGTTTTGAGTATTTGACACAGATCCAGTACCTATGTGTCAGCATTTGGTTCGTAGATCCGATATCCTCTTTCTTTTTCTTTCTTTTTCAATTTTTAAAAAAACCACACAGCATAGAAGTGAGTCCCCCTGCCCAAGAGAACGTTTTGAATGATCTGCTGCCGTTGGCTACTGTGCCAGAATCAATGACAATTAGTAAGTATCGCTTGAACCGAATCTGGGGTTGTGTGTGTGTGGGGGGGGGAAGGAAACTGATCTTCTTAAAAGTTCAGGTTGGTTCCCTGCCAGTCGTTTGTCAGGACGAGCTGCGACTCTGGGCAGCCTTGGCAAAGCGTTGTTCGTTTCTCATTTTCGTGGACTATAGTGCATCCTCCTTGTCTGTCGGTTTGGGAACTGCTTGGGGTAATTAAAAAAAGGGGTTGAGAATAAAACAGCCAATATTATCATGCCATTGTACACGTCGATGGTAAGGCCGCACCTGGAATATTGCGTCCAGTTCTGGTAGCCGCATCTCAAAAAGGACATAGTGGAGCTGGAAAAGGTGCAGAAGAGAGTGACAAAAATGATTACGGGGCTGGGGCACCTATGAAGAAAGACTGCAGCGTTTGGGGCTCTTCAGCCTAGAAAAAAGGCGCCTGAGGGGGGGGGATATGATTGAGACATACAAAATGATGCATGGAAGGGATAGAGTCGATAAAGGGATGTTCTTTTCCCTCTCTCAAAACACCAGAACCAGGGGACATCCGCTAAAACTGAGGGTTGGGAGAGTTAAAACAGATAAAAGGAAGTACTTTTTTTACCCAGTGGGTAGTTAATCTGTGGAACTCTTTGCCACAGGAGGTGGTGATGGCATCTGGTCTTGATGCCTTTAAGAGGGGATTGGACAGATTTCTGGAGGAAAGGTCCATCGTGGGCTATAGGCAATGATGGATTGTGCAACCTCCTTACATTAGTAGTAGGCTACTTCAGAGTGCCAGGTGCAAGGGAGTGGCAACAGGATGCAAGCAACCTGTTGCCTCGTGCCTCCCTGGGGCACCTGGTGGGCCGCTGTGAGATACAGGAAGCTGGACTAGATGGGCCTTTGGCCTGATCCAGCGGGGCTCTTCTTATGTTCTTATGTTCTTAACTGCAGATTTAATTCACCGCAGGTCAGGAGAGCCTCACTGTATCTCCCAGATACTACCGGAAGAGTTCCGGAAGGAGGGGGTCTGAGCTTCCCGGCTGACCTTAGCTGCACCTACCTCACAGGGTTGTTGTGAGGACAAAAGGAGAGGAGGAACCATGTGCGCCCCCTTGAGCTCCTCGGAGGAAGGGCGGTATAAACATGTGAAGAATAATCTGGAAATACGAGAATTGAAAAGCCAGCTCATTCCAGTGTCTAGCACTAAGATGACATTTGCAGGTTCCTTCCAATGCGGAGGTGTGACTATAAAAACCATCTTCTTGCATGTTTATTTCTCAACGTGGGAGACCAGTTTAAGGTGTTGACGCTAGGCTGAAGTGCTTGGGAGCATATTAAGCACTTTGGAATCCTTACCTGCTTGAGGGCGCAATCCTAACCTGAAGTTAGGCCAGCACAGTTAGGCCAGCAAAGTGTGGCCGGCACAAGGGACACCGTAAAGCGTGTTTGGACACCCTTGGAGTCAGGGAGGATGGGGCACATCTGTGTGCTGGCCTCTCTGACTCCGAGAGTGGTCCAAACATACTTGACGGTGTCCCTTGTGCTGGCCAAACTATGCTGGCCTAACTGTGTTGGCCTAACTCCGGGTTAGGATTGTGCCCTGAATCTTGGTTCTGTTTCTTGTATTCAATTAACGTCTCCCCCGCCCTTTGTTTCATTTTATAAAGTATGTGGCCTTTATATTTCTAAATAAGTTGGGTTTAAAAGGTTTGTAGACCTATTCAGGGATTTTGTCTTCATCCCTCCCCCTTTCTTGTCTTCCTTAGCTGAACTTCGACAAGCCATCGTAGCCATGATGAACAGGAAGCAAGAACTGGAAGAGCAGAGCAGGTAAAAGGCATTAGCCCCATGTTGCAGGGCTTGTGGCACCCAACGGTTACCACAAGGGAACCTTTATATATACAGGCTCAAGGCATTCTCAGGGCGAGCAATTCTGTGGGATCTGTTCGATCCTTTTTAAAAACGCACCTGCTTGGTCGGGACCAACCACAGAAACATGCAACATGCAGGCACTTGCCTTGCTGTTGTGGTGCCTTGGAGGTGGTCTCTGTCGTTGTATGACGGTGCAAATGGCAGCTTCCAGTGGCAGTAATGCTGTCTCCCCCCCCCCGCTTTTTGTAGGTCTCTGAGGAACCTCCTTGATGGAGAGATGGAACATTCAGCCGGGCTACGGCAGGAAATTGACAACCTGAAGAAGAAACTTTCAGAGCAGGAGGAACGCTACATCGTGAAGATCCAGGCTTTGGCGAGGTCAGGAGGCATGCCATGTGGATTTCCCAGGCCTGTTGGCTGCGGAGACTGTTGGCTGCTGAGAGGCTTGGTGTGCTAGGAAAGGCCCTCTTACTTGTCTTGAGTCTTACTTCCATTCGTAGCTCACACACCCTGGTCTCCGAACCCGGAAGTAACTGGCGATGACATCGTCGCCAGCCACTTCCGGGAGCCGTGTGCTGCACTTCCTTGCATGTGCAAAGCTGCGATTGGATTGGCTATAGATTCACCGAACTATATATGGCATAAAGGTGCAGGGTTGTTTTGAATGATTTGGGAGTGACGGATCTGTCTTGCCACACCCGTCCTGCTGAGAAGGACTTCGTTTTTTTCTCACGGTCGTCGTTCTGCTGCTGCATCGTTCACAATTTGCAGCTTCACTCTCGGGCTGTGAAATCCTCTTCCAAGGAACCGTTATCATTCACCTTGGCTGATTTTGTATCTGCAGTTGTGATGCCACCTGTAGCCACCTGTTTCTGCTGGGATCCATCCTTTTTTCTACTGCCGAGGGCCGGCTCACTTCCAACACTTCGGGAGGGACCGAATGTAATACTGCTCAGTGTTTTATCAAAAAGGGTCATCTGTCAGCCTCAGTGCCTAGTAAATGTATCTTAGGGCGCAATCCTAACCTGGAGTTAGGCCAGCACAGTTAGGCCTGCAAGGTTTGGCTGGCACAAACGACACCGTAAAGTATGTTTGGACCACTCTCGGGGTCAGAGCGGCCGGCACACAGACGAGTGCCATCCTCCCTAACTCAAAGTGTGGTCCAAATGCACTTTACAAGTGCCCCTTGTGCCAGCCTAACTCCAGGTTAGGATTGCGCCCTTAGTCTCCGCAGTGATATCTCAAAGACTGGAGACTCGAGTGTCCCATTTTCTCGAAGTGGTGTGAATTGTGCCTTCTAAAGTAACGTGTTCTGTGGTGAACATCAGCTGTTGGAGTGCATCAATGTGGCAGGGCTTTACAGTGGTTGTGTTCTAAATCAGATTAAATTGGAATGGGGTGAAAATCCCTCCCCCATCCGAAGCAGAGCAGTTGGAAAAGGGGTGTGTGTGTTTTCTTGTGTTGGTGCATGGCCTTTTCCAAGCTGCCTGCTGCCCTCCTTCTTGGTCTTGTTTTTTCTGGTTCTGATCTGCATCCTTGGAAATCCCTGACCACCTTCCTTGTTGCCAGGGAACTGATTTAACCAAATGATTAAACACACGCCCAGTAGAAAATGCCAACAGAGATGCCTTGTGGTTATCTGGGAAAAATGGTAATGGTATCCACAGGGGCACCTTGGGGGAAGGGGACATTCATCCCCATCAGTGGTGTTTCTATAGGGAGGGCAGAGCTCTAAGTTTTGCAAGAAGCCTTACCTTGCAGTGGAAATCACTCCTCTCCTGCACTGTTCTAGCCAATCCTCACAGGGAACAGCAACATCTTGGCATTGCTTACTGGCTACAGCAGCAAGGGAGAGGAGGGATTTACACGACAGGGTAAGGCTCCTTGCAACATTTAGAGCTCTGCCCTCCCTGTAGAAACGCCTCTGATCCCCATCCCCCCTGGGTTAGGGCATAGGCCCTAACCTATATGGGGCATAGGCAGTGGTGTCATCTAAATGATTTAACAACAGGTACTCACTTTTGGTTGGCACGTGTCGGGACCCGCCCACCGGAAGTGACGTCATAAGCCAGAAGTGATGTCGTGGTAGGAAGTGACATGAAAAAAGCCCTTTTTGAGGCCTCAGACAATTTTAAACTGACCCAACAGTTGCAACAGTATTCCACAGCACCCCCAGAACATGTTAAGGAGGCCTGGCATCATGTTAAAGTGACCCAACAGTTCCAAAACCCCAGAGCAGCTCATTTTTCAGTGGCAAGGCAAGGCTCTGCTCGCTGCCTGCCTGGCTCTGAGAACGTGCAGGCAACTCAAACGTGCAGGAAATTCAAACGTTGCAGGGGGCGGAGTCGACGAGTGGGTGGGTGAATGGGCGGGGCCAGCCGTAATCCTGGAAACTGGTACTCGCGTACCCCCGCGTACCCCCTGCATGACATCACTGGGCATAGGTTAGGGCACAGGCTATTTTGCCAGTGCAGACTTGAGGGCCTCCATGTTGGGCCACATGGCCCAACGTGGCGGTTAGGGTCCAGTGGTGGAGGCCACCACCAGTTCCACCCCCACTCTGCCCTTCCTGCCTGCCTGAAAAGAGCTCATCGCCGGCAGTGGTGAGTAACGTGGTGTCTTTGCCTGGCCTCCTCCTGATGCTGGACCAGCATCAGTTACCACTGGTAGTAGAAATGTCTCATAGCACTTTTGTGACTCCAGCACTCGTGGTAACAGCTTACTGCTGGCGCTGGCCTGCATAGGATTGGGCCCTTAGTCTCTGATCCAACTAAAACAGCAGGACTTGGTACTTTTGTGGAATATATGACAGCTGACGGATTGTCCGTGTTCGGTGGACGAATGTCCGCCGGCCAACCCTCAGCGAAATGAATGGGAGGTTTGTAACAGACTTGCTATATTCTTGCACAGGCTTCATCCCCACTGGATCGTCTTTCATGCTTTTAAAGGTAAAGGTTTCCCCACGACCGAATGTAGTTGTGACCGACTGTAGGGGGCGGTGCTCATCTCTGTTTCAAAGCCTGTAGAGCCGGCGTTTTGTCCGAGGACAAGCTTCCGTGGTCATGTGGCCGGCATGACTATACGCCGTAGCGCACGGAACGCCATTCCTTTCCCACCGAAGTGGTCCCTGTTTATCTACTTGCACTTAGGTGCTTTCGAACTAGGTGCTAGGTTGGCAGGAGCTGGGACAAGCCACGGGAGCTCACTCCATCGCGCAGTCTTGAACTCCCAACCTTGCGGTCGGAAAGCCCAGCAGCAGCGGTTTAACCCGCTGTGCCACCACGTCCCTTGTGTTCATGCTTTTAGCCGTGCATAAAATAGAATGTTGTGTATCTCTTTGTGTGAACTAGATAGCTTTGCCCCCCTCTTTCCTGAGTAGTTTCAGGAAAGGCCTTTTGTCACTCTACTGCTAATGATTTATTTTAATTAAAGGATCCTTTTGTTGTCTGAATTCAGATGTGTGAAAATGTTGCCTGTGTAATTTTTTCCCCCTCTCTCAAGCCAGCTATAGAAGAGAAAATGAGATCTTTTGTTGAACAAGTTTGTTCATCTCGCTGACACATACAAAGGCTGCAATAAAAAGTAGTCAGTGCCTTTATTTTGACAGGGCGTGCTTCTTGATCGTTACATACTATAACAGAAATTTGGATTTTGTGTTTTGTTTTTTCCATGGAGGATTAATGTATTAAACTTTTAATTTAGTTTCCTTAATGCTACTAGCTACAGTAAGTTCAAAATATAGGAAGTAAGTTCAGTAAGTTCAAAATAATACAGTAAGTTCAAAAGTTAACATAAGAACATAAGGAGAGCCCCACTGGAT
>JAJKFI010033685.1:0-25734 GCA_029204185.1 Lerista edwardsae
CAGGCCTGCCATCAGGGTGGGGTGTGTGTGTGTGTGTGTGTGTGTGTTACAAACACCCCGCACACATTTTTTTTTAAATCTAATTGATTTCAAATGTACTGTACATTGCATAAACAAGCAGAGGGATATCCCACAGGATACAGGTTTCTGGAGGGTGAATTTGACTTCTGGACCAGTTTGATTTTATGAAGGAGGAGGTACGAGAAACAGATCGGGATGGGACTGACTCACTGGTACTTAGTTCTAGTACTTAGGTCCCTTTCAGGGTGGAGCAGGGATAGTTGACTGCAGTGCTTCTACAAGCCAACTTCCGGTAGGTCCCCCGTTTCATTGCAATGGGTATTTGATTTTTTAATGGATTAGGCTTGATCGCACCATTGGCCGTGACACTCTCCACCAGAAGGCCAGCTTGCCGCCTTAGGCTTGGTGGGGCTCCTAAGATAATTAAAAATCTCCCCAGGCCCTGAAAATTGTACTTATGCCTGGCTGCCAGTCATCCTGCCTGCCTTTTATCTGTGCCATATACCAGGCTTTTTTTTTTCTTTTTTCTTTTAATAAAGTGCAGACTTCCCTTTTCAAAAGTCGGCTTCCAGCCACTTATTTTCTAGCAAAATCCAGGCCTACAATTTGAACCAGAGCATCATGAGGACCTCTGTGCCATGCCCATGCTTCAGCCCGGGAGGATAAATTCATAGACAAGAGGCAAAGGTCAGGGCCGGCCTTCAGAGCTGCAGGGCCCAATTGGAACCATTGTGTGTGTGTGTGGGGGGCAAGGTCACAGCCAAAGTCTGCAGGGCGTCGGGGCACAATCCTGAGAAGGGCACAATGCAGATGCGACGTTGTGGGAGAGCTGACCAGCACCCCCATGTCGGTGGCGCTAGAGCTCTCGGTAGTGTTGGCCTGAGAGCACTGGCAGAGAGCTGCCCTTGCGCCAGCCAAACTCTATTGGCGCAAGGGCAATTCTGGGAAGAGGGAGGGCACCAGGCAACAAGCTTTAGCGGGGCAACAAGCAGAGCTTGACACTAGCGGCCGAAATGGTGACAACCTTGGTCTGTATGAATAATAAAAAGGTAAAGGTTTCCCACGACCGAATGGTCTAGTCGTGACCGACTGTAGGGGGCGGTGCTCATTTCCGTTTCAAAGCCTGTAGAGCCGGCGTTTTGTCCAAGGACAAGCTTCCGTGCTCATGTGGCCGGTGTGACTCTACGCCGTAGCGCGCGGAACACCGTTACCTTCCCACCGAAGTGGACCCTGTTTATCTACTTGCATTTATGTGCTGTTGAACTGCTAGGTTGGCAGGAGCTGGGACAAGTGACAGGCGCTCACTCCGTCGTGCAGTCTTGAACTCCCAACCTTCCAGTCGGAAAGCCCAGCAGCAGCGGTTTAACCCGCTGCACCACCACATCCTTTTGGTATGAATAATACCACCATGTTACATATCATTGGAAAGGAAATTTAACGCAGAACGAAATGAAACAAACCAGAGCGTGATATCTTTACTCTATCCGAAGTTATGGCCAAAAAAACCAGATAAAATGAAAATACAACTACGATGTCACTTCCTGTTGTGATGTCACTTCCAAGGCAACATTTTGCCCTCTGCACTGGGCAACACCTCCATTTGCTACACCCCTGTCCTACGCTCTCCTCCTTGGGGAGAAAGCCCTCCTGAAACCAATGGACTTCCCTCCAAGGAGGAGGTACATGTGTCAGATCCCAAGAACCTTCTATGAGCAACCTGTCTTCTGCTGCCACCAGTGTTTTGTGCCTCCCTCTCTGATCGAATTTTCCTTCTCAGGACTTTTTTCGGGTGGAAAAGATTCCCGAAACACCAGTTTCTTCCCGATCTGGCTCCAAGTCAACATTCACTCTATATTCGATTACGGCCAGGCCGCCATACAATCCCGCTTTCTCTTTATAATTCCCTCCCCAGCAACAAACACAAAGGGAGTGCAGACCCCAACACCCCCCCCATTCCCTCCCTATCGACACCAAGGTCCTCTGGAACCCCCCCAAGCTCCCCTTCCTCTCTTGGAAGGAATGCAGCTTCCCCCATTCCTGGCACACCGAATAGGACGGCTGGGTCGCATTTTATGGAGTTCGGAATTACGCCGGCATGTAAACGGAGCTATTCTAAGCATCGCTCTACAATGGGTCTGGGAATTCAGGGTGGCCAAAAAGGAGCAGGTTTACCTGGAAATGGTACTTTGGATGGGATGTGTGTCGGAACTTAGCTCAGCCACTACCAGCATCTCTATATGGGTCTAAAATTTTCCTTATTTATTTGGGGGCTAATATTGTACTTATTTCTTGGGGGCTAGTATTTTACTTCTTTATTTGGGGCTCTCCAACCCGCCTCCAAGCCAAAAGTGAAGGCTCTCCAAGTATTAATTAATTGTTAAATACTTTCAATGCATTCTCTTGCATGCACCCCCATTAAACTTAAGTATTAATTATTACTTTATACTTTCAATGCATTCTCTTTCATGCACCCCCATTAAACTTCAGTATTAATTAATTATTACTCAATACTTTCAATGCATTCTCTTTCGTGCACCCCCATTAAACTTAAGTATTAATTAATTGTTAATTAATACTTTTAATGCATTCTCTTTCATGCACCCTCAAACAGTTTTCTATTTAATGCACCCCCCCTTTTTTTTTGTTTAAGGTGCCTGATAACAGCCTTGGCGCAATGCAGTTGGAACGATCAAATGAGGAATTCGATCAGAGGCTGTAAACAACAGCCGGTCGGACCCTCGTCAACGGGCACGATCCCCCCCACCTCTGAAACAGCGCGGTGCTCCTCTGCCCTTCAATCTAGTTGGATCGCCCGGGTAAATGTGCACGTTTCTTTCTTGCCGCGGGACATGCTCAAGGTGGGCGTCCGCAGGCTTTGCTTTCTCCTTGAAATCCAATGGGAGCCTTTAACAAAAAAAAAAAGTGGCCAGCTTCGCCGGCTGGTGTCTTGCCCTGCTGCTAGTCGCTTCGAGGCATCTGTTCTTAAAACGAGCTTTTAATACCGTTCTTAATATTGTTCTTAAATACCGGTAAGGCGGGCAAGAAAGAGACACAATATGTTGCGGAGAAGACACTTTGAGCAAGAGAGGAAGGGTAGGGGAAAGAGAATCAGAGGGGGCCTGATCCAGGTCCATATAGCCCCAGCATCCTGCCCCCCCCAAAAAAATGGCCCAGCCGCCGCCTCCGGGAAGCCCACTAGCGCAAGGCAAACCGCCCCATGCCCCATGCCTTGGGGGGGGGGGGAGCAAAGTGTGAAGGTCGAGTGTGGCTATACTGGCCAAGGAACCGGGACAATATTCACCCCAGCGCAGTTCCTTTTCTAGTGGCTGTTGCTGGGGGTGTTCTGCATTCATTTTTTTCTTCAAGATTGTGAGCCCTTTTGGGACAGGGAGCCATGCATTCGTGTTATTTGCCTGTAAACCGCTTTGGGAACTTCATCGTTGAAAAGCGTCGTACAAAGACTGTGGATTGACCGACTGACGGAGCGCCGCGAACGCCATCGACGCCGGCCGCAGCAGCGCGAGTCCCGGAGTCGTGGGAAAAAAGAGGGCTTTTGCGCTGAAAAATCAAAACACGCGATCGTTCGTCTGCTGGACGCGGTAGGAGACAAAAACCACCAGATTGGATGGGTCGATTTTATTTTGGGGGGTAGGGTAGGTGGGTGGGGGGAGTCCACCAAAACGTGAGCACAGTTCACAAATGACCGGGAATAAGGAATATATTTTCCATTGAAAAACGACAGCCATTGCGGTAAGGGAGAAATGATCTCTCTCTCTCTCTCTCTCTCTCTCTCTCTCTCTCTCTCTCTCTCTCTCTCACACACACACACACACACACACACACACACACACTTCCATAGTTATCATTATCTAAATTCCCAGGCGATTAAAGTCATGTACAAACTAAAATGGGACAAACCACATCCCTGAGTTTAATACAGTAATTCCAATATACTGCTAAGGGCCTGCGAGTGGCACGCGGAAAAATCCAGTCCTCAGACCGTTCCTTGGAATCGATTCCACCACAACAAATTCCTACAGACCCATTTACTCGCGAGGAAATCATTGGGAAAAAAAGAGGCACGTTTAGCCCTTTTGAGGGGCGATTTTCAAGGAGGGAACCCCCAGCCTTGTCTTCCCTGCTGAGACCCCAATCCACATCGCGCCCCCTGCCCACGCCACTGCTACACCCGAGTAGACCGCAGCCCGCAATGCCTCTTCGAGGCATTGAACGTCACGTGTAGGTTGCCCCTTGGAATAAGTATTCACACACACATCGCCTTGTATACAACGGTTGCCTACATGCGTTTAAAATCAGGGCGTAAATCTACGTCCAACAAACGGGAGTAAACTTAAGTATTTCTATTCTTATCGCGCTAGTCAGACTTAAGGACACGACCCCTTCACAGCTATAGGAACAAACCCACATTTTACCTTAACTGAAATGTGGGCAATGGTTTCAGCCCCCATCTAAATACACCGTGATCCAAACACCGCCTCTCCTTCCGCGCAAGAATAATTCAACGGTATTTTGATCCGAATCAAGACGGCCCACGGGCACGATCCGGTTAACACAAAGCCTCTTTCAGACCCCATTGTTTCACTGCGCGTGTGAATGGGAGGCTTTGAAACACGCCCATCAGGGAAGCCAAGGAAATTAAACGCCCCATTCAAGGCATACTGGATTTGAAAATCGGGGCCCCGATTCTTTAGTCCAAGTCCCATTTCAACGGGACTGGCTTCTCTAAGTCAGCCGTCCCACAGAAGGGAGAGCGGGCGAACTTCCCCCTGCCAGTATCCCAATAATCGCAGTGTTTCTTTGCTAAGGGCGAACTTCTATTGCCTTCCAACACGCAGGACTGCAAATCTAACATTCGTGTACCTAGCAGATCCTGCTACGTACAGACGTTCTGTCCAGTCACCAGTAAGTAAGAAAGAAGCGCTAAAGACATTTGTAATTCGCTTTATCCGGCATTCCCAAAACGCAAAGGCTCATTTCAAACAGATATAAGTCGACTTTCTCCAGCAGAGCGAACAGTCGTGTTAGGGGATAGACTTTAACCGAATAAGTAGCCTAGGAAAGGGATTTAAATATAACACACACACCCATTTTCTCTTGTGGAACTTACCAATGGAAGGCCACGGATGCAGCCCCGGACGCGCGCGGAAGCGACCACTTGAAGCCGGCTGGTGGGAAGGGGGGTGTTCATCCAGGCTCGCTCGCCTCCTGTCCGGTCTTATCCGGGTCCAAAATACTGACGGACGCTCATCAGCCTCGATTCAGCTCAAGCAGGCAGCCGGGACGCGACCAGCAGCCGAGACATCTGGTGCTCTGAACACTCCGATTCCAAGCCCCGTTCCGTGTGGACGCAAATCCGGTGTTAAAACAAACAAACAATCGCTTTGAGCTACTCCACACAGACCCGTAGCTGGGGGTGTGTGTAGCTGCGAGGTTTCATCCCCCCCCACACACACATACACTTGAATCGCTTCTCTCTCTTTCCTGCACCAAGTCCCAGGGAAAAGCAACAGGTCTCTAAACATGTGAAGAGTGCTTGGGGACTAAGCAGGGCCTAACCACGGCCCTCCTCTCGGAACAGGGCCTTCAGAGTGCACTGATGAAAGGTTTGAAATGATGCATAGGCTGCTAACTTAATAATCAGTGGTGTTCCGTACATTGGTGTGGGGGGATGTGGTTCTGGTTTGTTCCAGTTTAAGTCGATGCGACTTAACTGGGAAATAGATGAGCCTGGGCACGTTGACTCCAGTTCATCGTTGCGAGTGACAGTGGCAAAAGGCCACAATCCGAGGCACACTTGGGAAAAAGCAACCGTGCAACTCAACACGGGTCAACTCCAAAAGGAAGCCCTGCGCTCACGATGCTCAACGGGGCTGACATCTCTGGTATTGTCCTGGTCTCTAGGGCCAATCGTGGGAGCTGGTGCACACGGTGCACACGTGCTCCTGTCTGGGAGTCAACCTTGTTGACGTCAATAGGACTTACTTCTGAGTAGACCCACATGGGGGATTCCGTTGGGCGAAACTGGAGTAGGAATCGGTTTTGGCTGAGCAGAAAACCGCGCTGTGCGCCTTAGAGTGCCAGCCTAACCCGGAGTTAGG
Source organism: Lerista edwardsae (assembly GCA_029204185.1). NCBI lineage: Eukaryota > Metazoa > Chordata > Lepidosauria > Squamata > Scincidae > Lerista > Lerista edwardsae. The sequence continues at coordinate 6,141 of JAJKFI010033685.1, forward strand.
ATGGCGCAGTTGGCCCAGCAGAGTTTGGCTGGCACCAGGGCCACCGTAAAGCGCATTTGGACCACTTTCAGAGTCAGGGAGGATGGCGCACGTGTGTCTGTTGACCTCTCTGATTCCAATAGTAGTCTAAACATGCTTTATGGTGTCTCTTGTGCTGGCCAGACTTTGCTTTATTTACCTCATATTTACCTCAGAATTTCACCTAAATTCAGATTTACCTCAGAATGCCAGATACAAGGGAATGGCATTTAGACCACTCCCGGAGTCAGGGAGGATGGTGCATATCTGTGTGCTGGCCTCTTTGACTCTGAGAGTGGTCCAAACATACTTGACGGTGTCCCTTGTGCTGGCCAGACTTTGCTTTATTTACCTCATATTTACCTCAGAATTTTACCCCAGAAATTTACCTCAGAATGCCAGATACAAGGGAGTGCCGTTTGGACCACTCTCGGAGTCAGGGAGGATGGCGCACGTCTGTGTGCTGGCCTCTTTGACTCCGAGAGTGGTCCTAACACACTTGACGGTGTCCCTTGTGCCGGCCAGACTTTGCTGGCCTAACTCCAGATTAGGCTTGCTCCCATAACCGCCACATAACCATCCAAACATAAGATGAGGGGTGAAGAGCCAGACGAGGCTCAAACACCTTTTAGCGTGCGCAGCCCCCTTGCCATCAAACGGGGGAGAGCTCTGCACATGCTTCCCATCTCCTTCGAAACCCGGGGAATCCCCTATGGTCGTGTCTTTTCATCTTTTGATGGATTCTGCACCCAACCCTCATCCTGTTGTTCTCGGTGTGTTCCTGACTTTATTAAAGTACACAGACACGCTGAGGGTGTGCCCCCACATACACTTGCCAATATTTCACCCATCCGACAGGATATTGATGTTTAAAAAATGTGGCGTATTGTCCCTCTAATGTTGCACAGCTGTGTGTGCATTATATGATTATTTCATAGGCACATCTGTGACATATTAGAGCAACAGCAAGAAATATATTCCCCATGGATTACCACATTTGAGCATGGCCCCTTTCTCCCCAATGAGTGCGCCTGGGGTCCCAATCCTATCCAATTTTCCAGTGCTGATGCAGCTGTGCCTGTTGTTGTTGTTGTTGTTGTTGTTGTTGTTGTTGTTGTTGTTGTTGATGATGATGATGATGATGATATATTGATATATTGATATATTGATATGATTATCATTATTACTGGTATTGATATTTTGTATTATTAATAATGATGATGATGATGTAGTTGGATTTATACCTCGCCTTTCTGCCCCATATTAGGGCACCCAATGGGGCTTTCACTGCATCAAGAAGTAGGGGGGCAGTCGCGGAGGCCTCCTTAAGGTAAGGGGATGTTTGTTCAGTGGGGCTTACTTCTCTCTCTCTCTCTCTCTCTCTCTCTCTCTCTCTCTCTGTACATGTAAGATCGCAGCCTTCGTTTTAATTGGAAATAAATATATTTTATATCTAATACATACGTATCTCTTTGCTGTCTTCAGGAGGGCATAGTCCCAGATAAGTACAAGCTGCTGGATTTTGCACCTAAGAGTAAACATGCACGTCCATGACTGTCTACCCAAAAGGAAGCCCCATTGAATTGCATGAGATTTACTCCTAGGATTCCAATCTAATGAGCTTCATGGATCTAATGAGCTTCATGGAGCGCTGATGGCTGCTGCAAATAAACCCATATTTCTATTTTCAAGTCTACATCGGTGAGTTTGGCACTGTACAGACAGGGTCGATTCCCCCAGCAGGACCGTTCAGCTTGCTGTGAACAACCTAGAAACCAGCTACTTCCCACCTGCGCTCCTGAAGGACAAGGGGTTTGTTTGGGCTGTTCGGGAGAAATTAACAGGCGGAAAGAAGTTAATGGAAGCCCAAAAAGCAAGTCCAACCAAGTCACAAATCTGAGACAGTTTGGGATTTCTCAGGCCCTGAATGGAATTATGAATAGTGTCTGGGAAAGAGGCTTAAACAAAGACCAAAAAAGAAAAAAAAAGAAAGAAGTGGTCAATGGCCATTTTCTTTATAGGGCTGAGTGACTTCCAAGAGACCTTATTAAGGGAAGTTCGACTTAATATATACAAATGTCTGGCCATTATAAGCACATGAGACATTCCTACAGCAGTTTTTACCGTTTCCAGTCATCCCTATAAATTTTTTGTTCAAAATCTATATAATTTATTAAGAGTATATCTACGCATTCAGTTGTGGGCTGGGAAACACCGGCCTTCTGTGTTTTAGAAACCATATTAGAGCGAGGTTTCCAAATCTCCCTAGATTAGAAAATCCTTCTAGCATGTGCCCTGCTCTTTTTTTTTTTTTAATCCATCATCTCTTTCAATTTCCCAATTCAAGACCACCTGATTTTCTGGCATGGACATACCCAGAATATTATCTATTCTCCAAAACGGCATTCCATGACCCCTGATGGATCAATTATTTACAGATGTGCTCTGGTACCCACTGATTCTGTATCCACGGTTTCAGTTATCCACTGATACCATGGCTACTGGGACTCCTATCCAAAATATAGGTAAAGGTAAAGGTTTCCCCACGACTGAATGGTCTAGTCGTGACCGACTGTAGGGGGCGCTGCTCATCCCAGTTTCTAAGACAAAGAGCTGGCGTTCGTCCGAGGACAAGTTTCCGCCGCCATGTGGCCAGCATGACTCTGCGCCGTAGTGCATGGAACGCCATTACCTTCCCACCGAAGTGGTCCCTATTTATCTACTCGCATTTTTAGGTGCTTTCGAACTGCTAGGTTGGCAGGAGCTGGGACAAGCGACGGGAGCTCACTCTGTCGTGCAGTCTTGAACTCCCAACCTTCTGGTCAGAAAGCCGAGCAGCAGCAGTTTAACCTGCTGTGCCACCATGTCCCTGTGAAACTATAGGGGAACATTAAACAAATATCCATGGTTGCAGGAATCCATGGTGGGGTCCAAAACAGACCCACAGCAGATACGAAGGCATGCCTATATTTATGAAACCAAAAGCCCCCACGGCCTACAGTTGTAATCTCATCAGAGCAGGTGACCCCCTCCCCAAAACACACCTGTTCCTGGTGTTGGATAACATAACTGAGAGTGCAATCCTAACCTGGAGTTAGGCCAGCAAAGTCTGGCCAGCACAAGAGCCACCGTAAAATATGTTTGGACCACTCTCTGAGTCACAGGCCAGTACAGAGACGTGTGCCATCCTCCCTGACTCCAAGTGTGGTCCAAACATGCTTTATGGTGTCCCTTGTGCCAGCCAAACTTTGCTGGCCTAACTTGTGCCGGCCTAACTCTAAGTTAGGATTGCGCTCTGAGAGAGGCTGGGGACTTTAAGTAAGTGCCACTGAATCCAGTGGATTTAAGCTTAACCATTCCCTTTTTTTTTTCAGTCAAGGGATGGCCAACTACAGTTCCCAGGGTTCTCTGGGGCAAAAGAATCATAGGCCAGCCTGGAAGTGTCAAATTACGTGCTACAGAGGACAGTGTTTGGCTTTCCAGATGTTCAAGCCTGGCATGTTGGTTTTCCCATTGTTTTGGGTAGTGGAAGGTTCTGCTTGCTTATTATAATAATAATAATTATTATTTGTAAAAAGTTTTATTTTATTTTGATATATAGTTATGGGGAAAGGTACAGAAAAGACAGGTAGGGTAAACACAAGGTACAAACAGAAGGACATTGTTGCAATGCACCTATCTTCGCTCAAAACTTATCACAAATCATTTCTGGTTTATTATCCAAAGGTTATAAAATAAACAACAAATAAAAAAAAACAATCTATTCTAACCTATTAACATTTAGTATCCATCCATTCATAAAAAGATTGCCAATTTTCAGCTACTTTATTTGTCTTCACTTCTCGCAATCTTTCTGTTAAAATATCCATTTCAGCTACTTCATACACTACATCAGCTACTTCAACCCCCGCTGGAATATGGCCAAAGAGGGAGCAGTTCTTAATTCTAAGGGGAGGGTATTCCAAAGTTGGGGGGCCACCACCGAGAAGGCCCTATTCCTGGCCACCATCCCTCTCACCTCTCCTGGTGGCGGCACAGTCAGAAGGGCCCCCCCCAGAAGACCTAAGTGCATGGGTAGGAGCAGTGGTGTCATTCAAATGATTTAGGAAAAGGAACTCACTTTTGATTGGCACTTGTCGGAACCCGGAACCAGCCATGGAGCCCGTTAGGATCCGGAACGCCCGTTCTGGTCCGTTCCCCCTGAATGACATCACTGCCTTTAACCCTCTGAGTGCCGGCCAACCAAGAAGAAAAGCTCTTTGCAGAGGAATTGGGAGGGGGGAGGAGGGAGAGTGAAGTGGGCGGAGTCAGCCCTAATTTGAACTAGTGGAACTGAGTTCCCCCACGTTCCCCCTGCATGACATCACTGGGTAGGATTATATGGAAGGAGGCGGTCCCTCAAATACCCCGGACCCGAGCCATAAAGGGTCATCTAAACATCTTCAGCCTTCTCCCTACAACCAAAGCCCATGGGCTCTCATAAACCTCCTCTGGAGTAAGCACAGTTCGGCTGGCAGCTGTTGACAGGCTGTGGAATTGCGGTGAAGCCCAAGCGTGCGCTTTCTGGCTCTGACCAGGCAGGGCTGGAGTTAAGCATGAGCTCCTGTGGCCTTGTGGAGATGTTCATAATCATTCACAGTTGCTCCGTCGGAGAGAGGAATAAAAGCTCTGATTAATCGCAAATTTCAAGAGGGGCTCCCCCCCTTTTCCCTCCCCCTCCCCAATGCCATCCTTCAAGCCCTTTAGATGTGTGTGTGTGTGTGTGTGTGTGTGTGTGTGTGTGTGTGTGTGTGTTTTCCACCGACTTCCTTTCAAGGAATTCTGAGCACATGAATGGAGAGAGAACCAGAATGAATGGGACACTTCAAAGAAAATGAAAACCATTACGGGGAAATCTGTTTATAGAGAGGATGAATGATTATGCGGGAAGATGCCAACAGAGAAAAAGGGGGGGGAGCACTTTCCTTGCTACACAGTTACTTAGCCTTGTGGTTCTCATCAATTGCTGTAGCGAAATCTAACCCCTCCCCCCCCGTCACCCCAGAACCTTTATACATTCTGCACCTTCCCCTTTCCATTCTCGCAGCGTTTGAACGGAGTCTTCTCCAGCTGTATTTATTTTATCTTATTTTTGAAAGCTTGTAGATTGCTTTTTCTCCCCCCTTTCAGGACCCAGGAGAGCTTGCAACAAAGGAAGAACAATACCAAAACCGTTTTAGAAAGGATTCGTCAGCTGTGCTCTTTTTTTTTGTCAAGCAGGGAAGCAGCATCGGGTTCTGCAGGAGGCAAACTGAGAAATCAGCCTAGGGGGCATGCAGCCTAGGCAAGCCTAGGGTTAGCCCAATCCTAACCTGGAGTTAGGCCAGCACAGTTAGGCAAGCAAAGTTTGGCCGGCACAAGGGACACCCTAAAATACGTTTGGACCACTCTCGGAGTCAGAGAGGCCAGCACACAGATGTGTGCCATCCTAACTCCAGGTTAGAATTGTGCTCTTAATGTTCGTAGGCTATAGTTGCTTCCATTTGTCCATCATGTTCCATTGATGCTGCAGTCCTCACAAGTTCACTTGCAAGTCCTGTTGCACATAGCAGGACTGACTGCTGTCCAGTTTCCTGTATCTCCCAGTGGTGCCCCCAAAAGCCTCAGGAAGCACACAAGACAACAAGAGACCTGCCACTCCCTTGCACTTGGCATTCAGAGACAACCTACTTTTAAAAGCAGGAGATTGCACTAGTGGCGCCGGCGGCAGGAGACACGCAGGCAACAGGGCATTTGGAAGCCCCATGAGTCTGCAGGTGGGGGGGCCCTGGAGGTGTGCCCCTGGGCACCAACCCCCCAGGATTGCCCCCTGCTGCAGCCCATTCAGGTCCTTGGGAAGAGTATAGACCAGTGGTTCTTAACCTTGTTGGAGGTACTGAACCCCGCAAGTTTCATACGTGCATTCACCGAACCCAGCAGTGTTATGCTGCCGGAACGCTGGGCGGGACATCCGGGTGATCGACAGCCTGCCCGTCGCGTTCCGGAGCGTTACGCCATTTGCGTAACCAATTACGCCGCTTGCGTACGTTACGCAAATGGCGTAACGTACCGGAACGCGACGGGCAGGCTGTTGATCACCCGGATGTCCCGCCCAGCATTCCAGCAGCATAACACCGCTGACCGAATCCTTTATAGTTGGAAAAATAAAAGGTTTTTTTTTTTTCAAATTCAAAACATAGAGATATATATTTTATTAGTGCACCAAATGAACCGTGCATCAGTTGCGCATAAAATCACTGTGTTGAAAGAACAAAACCAACAAAACAAGAGTGTCGCACAAAAACATAACTCAACGATGGCCATGCTGAGCGTGACGTCACGAATCATATGAGTGGGGTGAACGGCTCTGCGAACTGGGGAGGTGCGCGGTTTGTCCTGGCTGCCGCTCAGGCACTTTAACCCGAGCGGTGGCCAGGAATGGAGAAGCGTGTGCCTGCCGGTTCAGTTTAGCCTTCAGAGTAGCCTTCAGTTTCTTATGGTGAAACATTGAACATGCCATGAAAGTATTGTGTGAATGCCAAAAGTATATTAATGCACCCGGCAACCCTGGCGAACGGAATGGACGCACACCTCCGCCGAACCCCTGAGACTGGCTCACCGAACCCCTGGGGTTCGATCGAACTCAGGTTAAGAACCACTGGTATAGACGATGAGAAGGTCATATGACTATTCCACTGATCATAACGGAGCTTATTTTCAAGGGCATACAATGGTGGCTTCATCGGGGATGCAGCTAATGGAAGTGTAGCCCAGTGCAGAGGACAAAAAGTTCTCCCAGAAGTGACATCGCAACAGGAAGTGACATCACAGTTGTATTTCCACTTTCTGGTTTTTTGGCCGTAACTTGTGATAGAAGAAAGGTAACACACCCTGGTTTGTTTCATTGCATTCTGCATGAGATTCCCTTTCCAATGATATGTAACATGATGGCATTTTTCATACATACCAAGGTTTTTACCATTTTGGCCACTAGTGTCAAGCTCAGCTTGTTGCCCCCCCTAAAGCTTATTGCCCGGTGCAATTGCACCCCCCCTGCACTTCTTCAGCTACACCCCCGGGCTTAACCCTTCCCAATGCAAAACCCTTAATTAATGCCCTGAGACTCTATTCCAAAGCTTCTTGTTTCATGCTACAATCCAGCCCTGTTGTCCGTCTCCCTGTGCGTGCACTCCTGTTACTCTGGCCACAATGTACAATCCATGGAAGGCTGCCAGGAGAGCCGTCATTAAAGTTCAGCCCTCTGGTGAAAATATAAACTCCTCAGCCTGCACTCGTGCGGTTTACTGTGATGTCACCAGAGGCCACTCACGGTATTTATTTAAGGAGAATATATTCTCGGGAGCTGTGAACTTCAAAGTGATCAATCCCTCTGGGCGGTGGGATCCGGAGAACAGTCCATGACATCCTTGGGTTCTCGAAATGTGATGCCCCACATCTCATTGGCATTCAACATGTCGTGGCACGTTGCATGCAGAAGGGTCCCCGGTTCAACCCCGGGCAGAATTGGGAAAGACCCTCTGCTGGTCCCGCTCAGTGTTGAGAATACTGATCTAAATGGCTCAACAGTCTGATGCAGTGGTCCGACAATCACATGCCAGCTATCACAATCGGCAAAATGCTGCACACTAAGAAGAACCCCGCTGGATCAGGCCAATGGCCCATCTAGTCCAGCTTCCTGGATCTCACAGTGGCCCACCAGGTGCCTCAAGGAGCACACAAAGCAACAAGATGCCTGCATCCTCTTGCAAGTCCCTTGCACCTCGCATTCTGAGATATCCTGCTTCTAAAACCAGGAGGTTGCACCACCCATCATGGCCTGTTCTGGAGGACTTTTCCTCCATCAATCTGTCCAATCCCCTTTGAAAGGCACCTAGGCCAGGCACCATCACCATCTCCTGTGGCAAGGAGTCCCACAGAGTAATTACCTGCTGGGTAAAAAAAAAAAAAAGTATTTCCTTTTATCTGTTCTAACTCTCCCAATGCTCAATTTTAGTGGATGTTCCCTGGTTCTGGTTTTGTGTGAGAGGGAAAAAAGGACATCCCTCTATCCTCTCTATCCATCCCTTGCAGAATTTTGTACGTCTCAATCATAATTGAGATGTCTCAATCAGTTCAGAAACAAAGGCATCTTTTTTCTAAACCGAATACAGTAGGCCCAAACGCTGTTGCTGCTAACTGGGCAAGAGGCACTTTTTCAAGTGGTGTCCTCTTATATTTAGCAGGGGGAGAGCAATTGTCCCTCTTCACCCCAGCACAGTGTCTTTCTCGTGGCTGTTGCTGGTGGTGTTCTCCATTCCTTTAGATTGTGAGCCCTTTTGGGACAGGGAGCCATTTAACTTTAATGTTATTATTTGCCTGTAAACCGCTTTGTGAACGTTATGTTGAAAAGTGGTATATAAATACTAGTGATTGATTGATTGATTGATTGATTGATTGTTGCATGCCAGCTCTCAGAAACAGCATGCCATTGCATGCCAGCCGTCCAACAGCAAATCTTAAAAGCAAGCTTTCTAGGATATTCAGTACACATGCAAGCACTTTGATTTGACAGTTATTCAAAGACTATCCTGAACAGCATTCTGTCCAGGGGCATAGCTAAAGAAGGGCTGGGGGTGCAACTGTACCAGGCAACAAGGTTTCGGAGGGCAACAAGCTGAGCTTAACACTAATGGCCAAAATGGCGAAAACCTTGGTATGTATGGCAGGGCCGGCTCTCAGAGTGGTGGGGCCCAATGTGGGGCACTCCTGCGTGGCCCCTCACCCTCCCTACAGGGTCCCCCACTCACCAAGAAGAGCACTTGTCGTGCCACGTTAAAAGCATGGCACCTGGAAAGAGTTGGTGGTGACAGGATGCCATCTGCTTCCAGGAGGCCCATTTTGGGCAGTTCCTAGGCTGGGGCAGGTGGGGGGTCCCAAGATAAAGCTGCTCTACTTGCCCCACTGACCTACAACCCCAAGAGATCCTGACTGCAGCAGCAGGCAATATGCTCACTGCACCGGTGCGGGGGCCCCCAAAGTGCAGGGGCCCCCCAAAGTGCAGGGCCCCCCAAAGTGCAGGGCCCAATGTGGTGACATTGGTCACATTGGCTTAAGACCGGCCCTGATGTATGAATAATACCATTACATCACATTAGATATCATTGGAAAGGGGATGTAATGCAGAATGCAATGAAACAAATCCGAGTGTCATACCTTCGTTCTATCCAAAGTTACGGCCCCAAAAAGCAAAGAAAATGAAAATACATTTTCATGTAGTGATGAAATGATGAAGTGATGTCACTCCCCATTGTGATGTCACATCCAGGGAACCATTTTGCCCTCTGCACTGGGCTAAACGTTCAGGAGCTACGCCGGTGATCCCATCTCGACCTTCTCAGAGGGAATTCTAGAGAACAAATGCATGTCCTGCCGAATGCGCATGGGCGATAGACATGGCCCTGCTCGCCCATTTGCGCATGAATACCAGAGAAGCCACATTGTGCCTAGCCACTCCACCCCGCCGCTTTCCACCCGAGTTAGACTGACCTTGTCTCTCTGGGTGATTTAGGTTTTGAAGAAGGAATGGGTGAGGATTTGCGCTGACATTTAAAGGCAATCTGGGTAATTAATAGCTCTGGCAGCGTCCATCTCGCCCTCCATATATCTGCACAACAGTATCTATTTTTGACGTAGCTGACACGCCGTTTCCTTTGGCAGCCGAAGGGCGGCTCATCCTTAAATTAAACTCGTCTCCAGCCCCCTCCGATCTCCGAGCTGGACCGAGGCAGACACTGTTGGCTTGTATCATTTAGAGACTGTGCAGGCATCGCTCAAGGGGTTGATGTATTGGCCTACACTACTGGAACCAAAGCGAGCTCTTGAAGCTTTAACTAATGACATGGGCAGTCCCTTTGGTATCTAATCACCTTTAATGTTCAGATTGAGAAGACAACTTTAAGGGAAGAAAAGGAGATTAGCAGGTCAGGTCACAGCACTGGGGAGAAACAAACAACTGACTCTTTCAAAACCAGCTTGATATTTGGGTTCCATTTTTTTTTTGCAGGGGGACGACGACGACGACAGTAAATCCCATGTGAAAGGGGGAAAAAAGTCTAAACAATGTCAGGACAAAAGTTCAGAGGCCATGTTCTCGGCGCAGCCCAGCAGTCAGAGACAGGCAGCCATCTTGCTAAGGCGTCCAAGGTCAAAACAATCAGGGATCCTGGTTTCAGGAGCAGCCAAACTGAGGAGCTTATAAAGGCCAGCGACATGGGAAGCCTACTATGATGATTGAATTAATGATGAACAGTCTCATCACACATATATTACTCAAAAATACTCCCCCCCCCAGTTCAGTGGGGCTTGTTCTCCATTTAAACCTGCCTGGGATCATACCAAAACTCAATAGTTCCCAAACCGTTTTGACTGGCAGCTCTCTTGACCTACTGGGCCATTAGCCGGGGTTTCCTACAATCCTCTATATCAGTAGTTCTCAAACGCTTTAGCACCGGGACCCACTTTTTAGAATGACAATCTGTCCGGGACCCACCGGAAATGATGTCATGGCCAGAAGTGCCGTCATTGTGATGCCAGAGCCTGCTGCTTTCCTGAGAATGCAGCCATCAGTTGGGTGATTTCTCAGCCCTTTTCCAATAGCAAAGTGAATCAGAAAGAGGGGGAAAAAAAGCCTATTTATGACTTCGACACAAGCAAAATACTCACACAGCCCCCCACATTTCCAGGGGGCTTTCCATATTCCAACAATGGCTACACTGGTGCTTCACGACCCACATGGAATTGGCTTGCAACCCACCTAGTAGGTCCTGACTCACTGTTTGGGAAACAGTGTTCTAGTGTAAAGTTCCTTCAGAAACACCCTGTTTGTATTCCATTTTTTTTTTAAAAAAAACTGCCCTTGTCGATATCACTGTTGGGACGATGATGGCCACTAAAACGCATTTGGGCAGAGGGCAAGGAATCGGCAGAACAAATTTAATTTGACGAGTTGGGGTTTCAAAAAAGGGGGTGCTGCACTGATCAACAGGAGAGGATGGGACCAAGGTATAGACATAAAGAGAGGACTGGACAAGTAGCCAAAGGAAGAGGTAGGAACAGATGCACTTAAACCTGCTTGTCCGTTCTGTATAGAGATGTATATACACAATTATTCGTTTGTTGCAGATTTCAAGGCTGGTTTTTAATGTGAAGGGCAGAAAGCGGTGTGAATGTGTGTTTATTTCGTTCTCACTGTTTCCTCCACCTCTGGGTACAAAGCTTTAAATACAGGAAGCTTGTGTGTGCGGTTCAATAAACATGAACAATTATTTATTAGTATTCCATCAGTATTGATAATGGCATGTGCAAAATAAAGTCCTCCGTTCTGCTGATGGTATGTCTTCAAATTTCCTGGGGACTCAATCATCTGATTGCCGCTGCCATCGTCGTCGTCCCCCCACCGCCTGAGTTGTGTGCAGCTTTAATAAACCAATACTCCGAACGAAAAGAAGGAGAAAGGCCTCAATCGCTGATCAAAGTTCTACCCCCGGAGGGTTAAAAGGTCCAAGCCATGACCATCTCTCTCGTGAGACAATCTGTCTCTCCTCTGTTCTGCAGAGCCATCGCCTTTGAGGAATGTCTAACCTTGGTTTTAATCCTCCCAAACGGGGCTGTGGTTATTTCAAGATGAATGGCAGAGATGGCATTATTAGCCACTCTTGTTTATCTCTCCTTCCCCCCCCCGCCCTCCCCGAAAGTGTTCTATCAGACTGGCTCATTATGAAGACAGGGGCGAGTTGCCAGGAATTCCTTTCTCTTCCAGAGCCCCAGGACTCCCTGTGGCTCTTGGATCCAGAGGGCTCTGCAAACTGGTGGGAGCAATGATGCTTTGGACTGGAGCAGTAGAGGAATGGCAAACTAACAGGTTGAATACCCCATTCCCAGAGAGGACCCTTTTAGATGAGCATCCTTGATTTTTATGAATGGTGTAAGCCACCAGACTCTGGGATAGAAGGAAACTACTACTACTACTACTACTACTACTACTACTACTACTCCTTGTTGCTGTTGCTGTTGCTGTTGCTGTTGTTGTCGTCGTCATACTTTTGCACAGTCACTGCAGATGTAGTGACCGGTATACTCTGAGCATCGGGACCTTCCCAAGAAGGAGGTATTTCCTCAATTTGTGGGCAGACTCTAAAAGGGCTGCCTTTTGTAATGGTATAGCTGAGTCTTCTGTGAGTTCGAGCGCTATCTCTATTCTTGTCATCTTCTTCTTTTCCTTGTCTATGACAGTCAGATCAGGACTTCTTCTTCTTCTTCTTCTTCTTCTTCTTCTTCTTCTTATTATTATTATTATTATTATTATTATTATTATTGAAGAAGAAGAAGAAGAAGAAGAAGAAGAAGAAACATGACTTCATGACTTCCCCCTTCACCTTGGCAGGCTCAATCTGTTCCCCTTTCAAAGCCTGGGCTTTGAAATCAGAATACTGTCACCACCAGGGCACTCTGCGGAATGGCATGTGTTGGCAAATGAGAAAGGAGAGCTTAAGAAGGGGAGGAGGAAAGATGAGGCCATAAAGCAATGATTCCCTTTTTTTTTTCCCAACTGGTGCCTCCCCTTGACCTACTGGGCTATTGGCCACAGCTGCCCATTAGGGCAACAATCCTATACATCAGTGTTTCCCTTTTAGCACCAGGACTCACTTTTTCATAAGAAGAGCCCCACTGGATCAGGCCAATGGCCCATCTAGTCCAGCTTCCTGTATCTCATAGTGGCCCACCAGATGCCTCAGGGAGCACATGAGACAACAAGATGCCTGCATACCGTTGCCACTCCCTTGCACCTGGCTACTTTAGGCCTACTACTAATGTAAGGAGGCTGCACAACCCATCATGGCCTATAGTCCATGATGAACATTTCCTCCAGAAATCTGTCCGATCCCCTCTTAAAGGCATCTAGGTCAGATGCCATCACTACCTCCTGTGGCAATGAGTTCCACAGCTTAATTGCACACAGTAAAGGTAGGATTGTCACCGCTCTACCTTTTTGTATTTAGGGTGGTATCTTTGTTTTTCCAGACCTTATTCATGTTCACCATTGCAGGGCAACCAAATGTGATACTGCATTCGATCTTGGGTGTAGAACTGCCACCGTGAGCCATTTTTGATCCAAGAAAGATGAATTCCTGGCCTGATTCCATTTCCCCATTGGGGAACAGTTTTGTTGATTCGATCTACGCATATCACAACATTCTGCTTCTCTCATGCAGAATTTGCATTACCTGCCTTACCTGTAGATTATATTTTTGTAATACACAGGTCTGGAGTACACATAATCCAAAATGAGGGTGCAGTCCTAAACTAAGTTAGGCTGGCATAAACTAAGCCAGCAAAGTTTGGCTGGCACAAGGGCCACCATAAAGTATGTCTGGACCACTCTCGGAGTCAGAGAGGCCAACATACAGAAGCCTCCTCCTCCCTGTATCCGATAGTGGTCCAAACATGCTTTACGGTGTCCCTTGTGCTGGCCAAACTTTACTGGCTTAGTTTATGCTGGCCTAACTCCAGTTTAGTATTGTGCTCTGAGACAGGTAACAAAAATCCCTTTCCTACAGTATTTTAGGCTGGTTTCTTTCAAAGTGTGATATTTCAATGCCCTCTGGTGGTGAAAATAAGTCTATTCACCCTGGCGAGATTAACTGATGGGAACAGCAAAGGGAGGAAGACACACAGATCTTGTGAAGCTTCATCAGTTTCTACCCTGCTTTATCGATTAAACATTTCAAAAGGTTTAAAAAGAACATGGATGCATGCAGGAGAAACATCAGAGATCACACTGAAGCAGTTATCACTGTGGATTCTTCTCTCATGAAGATCATAAGAGGCTCACTGGATCAGGCCAAAGGCTCATCTAGTCCTTTGATGGGTTCCTGCATGTCACAGTGGCCTACCAGATGCCTCAGGGAGCACACAAGACATCCTGATGCCATTCCTTTGCACCTGGCATTCAGAGACAGCCTACATCAAAAACCAGGAGGTTGCACGCACCTGTCATGGCTTGTAACCTGCGACGGACTTTTCCTCCATCGGTTTTTCCAATCCCCTTTTCAAGGCATCGAGGCCAGATGCCATCACCACATCCTGTGGCAAGGAGTTCCACAGATTAACGAGACCCTGGTTCAAGATATATTTTCTTTGACTCAGCTCTATGATTTCTTGCTTTGGCAATAGGCTGCGTGTCTCTTGCACACAAGGTCTTGCCGTCCCAGCCTCACAACCCCTTGCAAGACCAGCCATGTCAACAGCTTCCCACCATTCATCCCACCTCTCGAGTTACACAACTGCACTGCTGTGTAGCTCAACAGGGACACCAGTTCTTCATGCCGATGCTCCATTTAAGCCTTTTCCCTTTCATTCTGAGGCTGCTGTGGTACTGATTGAGACATACAAAATTATGCACGGAAGGGACAAGAGTCGATAGAGGGATGTTCTTTTCCCTCTCTCAAAACACCAGAACCAGGGGGGCATCCGCTAACACTGAGGGTTGGGAGGGTTAAAACAGATAAAAGGAAGTACTTTTTTTTACCCAGCGGGTAGTTAATCTGTGGAACTCTTTGCCACAGGAGGTGGTGATGGCATCTGGTCTGGATGCCTTTAAGAGGGGATTGGACGGATTTCTGGAGGAAAGGTCCATCGTGGGCTATAGGCAATGATGGATTGTGCAACCTCCTTACAAAGGTGGTGGGCTACTGGTACCGGGTGCAAGGGAGTGGCCACAGGATGCAAGCGTCTTGTTGTCCCATGTGCTCCCTGAGGCACCTGGTGGGCCGCTGTGAGATACAGGAAGCTGGACTAGATGGGCCTTTGGCCTGATCCAGCAGGGCTCTTCTTATGTTCTTATGTTCTTATGATGCTATTTGCATCTGATACCCAAGACCTATGTTGCTGGCAGGGGAGGGGGGGGGCACAGGTACTTTTCAAATGGGGCTGCAGGTAATTTCACGTCCTTCCGAGGCCTGGAAAGTGCATTGAGGACCATGACTTAATGGAAGTGCTCCTTTAGGTCAAGTGGTGGAAAACTCACATTTTCAGATCCGGCTGTTCCAAGTTCAAGTCACTGTGGCACACCCAGGCAACTAATGGACTCTTTTCTCCGATGAAGGGGAAGAGAACGGGGAAACTGTAAGCAATTCCAAACTCTCTGAGAGCTGCTGTTGACTCTGCCGTGCCAGCTCCCGTGAATTCTCAGACTGCAAGTCCGTAATGGTATTAATTCAGGGCTCACCCTTTTATTCTGCTCCAGGTTTCAACTTCTAAAAGCCACCACTCGGCGGGGTGAAATAAAACACACAATTTCTCCTAGCAGGGCAGGGCAATGGCATATCAACACTCGATAATGTTCTTCTTACCCAATAATGTTCTAGCTCAGCTCTATCCTCCTCGCCAAGTTTCTTCTTCCTTTTCCAATGCAGGGAGTGGAAGAAGAAGGAGCAATTGCAGGAGTGGAAGAAAAAGGAACAACAGAAGAGGCAAAAAGGAGACTGAGATGAGCAACTCCTTATGCAACAGTTTCAGTTGGCCTTCTGAGTGGGCCGGTCCAGTTTTCTGTAGTCTCTCCTAGGCCCCTGTTTCTGATGGGATTTTATCAATTCTTTAAAACAATGGTTCTCAGACCTTTGGCATCGGGACCCACTTTTTAGAAAGACACTTGTGTCAGGACCCATCGGAAGTGACATCATGGCCAGAAGTGACATCACCAAGCAGGAAGTGACATCAGTCTGACAGAATGAAATGGCACTCCTGGAAATGGAATGCAAACTGGCATTCTTGAGCTGCAGCAATTGCACAACCAGGAAACAACCCCGACAGAAAACAAGATTAGGGCAAAATACTATGTAAACCTGAATAAAAACATTTGTTTTAAATCTCCCTTGTAAATTCAAACTGTGAACACTCACCAAATGAATATAGCAGAGTCAGGCCTGCAGCTTCCAAGATGGCTGCTCCCAGCTTTCTGTGAACCACCTGACATCGGGTCACGACCCACCAAGTGAGTCCTGACCCACAGTTTGAGAAACTCTGCTTTAAAGCATCTACTTCTTGCCTCTAGGCAACTCAAGGCAGCTTATACTCAATTGGAAAAAGCTTCATAAAAGCCAACACAACAGTACACAAAAACCACAATGGTGTTCAAAGCCGGCAGCAGCTTTGGGAGGGGGAAATCTTGACCACAAGCCCTGTGGCTCTCCCTAGATCTCGAACCGAAACGATGCACACAAAAAGTCCCATTTGCAATTTTGAATCTAGTAAAGGAGACTGGGGAAACTCCCCCCCTCTGTAGATCTTGCCGATAAGGTTGCCAAAACCTCAGAAAGTAACCCCTGGAACAAATTCCTGCAGCTCAAAGGGGGGGGGGTGAGCAAGCAGCCCTGCAGCCTCACATATTTTGCAAACATTTGTCCTCCAGTTGTGAACATTCTTAAGACACAAAATGGATAGACTGCCAACTGGAAGAGCAGGACTGAATGATCAGACACTGACTGCTGATGGGAATCTTGATATATTTTTAGGTCAGCGGTTCCCAAACTGTGGGTCAGGACCCACCAGTGGGTCGCGAGCAGTGGTGGGATTCAAATAAATTAACAACTGGTTCTATGACATCATAGCCTGAGCAAAAAAAACCCCGAAGCCAGCCAAGGTAAGCGAGTGGGCGGGGCCCGGCCATTTAACAACTGGCTCCATAGAACCTGTGCGAACCCCCTGAATCCCACCACTGGTCGCGAGCCAATTTCAAGTGAGTTGCAAAGCACCTAGGAACTTGACCCAGCAAGTAGCATTACAAGCCGGTAAACCCCTACTCAGAAGTGAGGCCCATTGAGTTCAATGGGACTCACTCCCTGGTAAGCCTCATTGAACATACTAGACTTCCTTCTAAGTAGGGATGTGCTCTTGCAGTATGATTTAAGCCCCCAGCAGGTTGAAACCCCCACTTTTTCTCATTCCAGTCATTACACTTTAATGCTCCAAAATGCACAGGTCATCGACAAAGCACAGCCGCTGCAGTTACAAAGCAGAGCCACCAGGTGGTGCTCTTGCGGTCCCAGGAAAGTCCCCGCTCCTGGCTGAAAGTGGAAGATGCCACTTTGGGAACACGACTTCCATCCTGTTCAAGAGGGTTGGATCACCGACATTGTCATGGATGGAGGAAGAGGAGATATGGAGGAGATATTCTTAATGGAGGAGGTATTTTGTTCAACCTCTGATAATCAAAGTGCATACCGCATTAGATCTATGTAGGTAAGTTCCCAAACTTCTTATTTATTTATTTGAAAAAATTATATCCCGCCTTTCCCATGCCAAAGCAAATGCCCAATGGGCAGGCTAGTCAAAACCACCACTTTTCAATGGGTTTTTACAAATACACAGTCTTCTGCAATTCAACAAATAATCCTCACTTCCGGATGCTGCCTTCACAGTGTGGTTCTCTCCTCTGGCTGCATGCTGTAGAGTTTCAGCAGGCAATCATAAGTCCAGCCTGGACAGGTCCTCAAGGCTAAACTCCATTCTTTTGCCGGCTGGCCTTCTCACACATTCCAACACTGGTTGATCAGCTAGCTCCACAGCGACTCCGTCCTGCTACAACGGGTACTGCACTACAGATTCTCTCCAAGCAGAGACTATTGAATTATGTTGTCAGGGGGCTTTTGGTCAGAGACGTTCTGCCAATTGCAAGTTTCTTTTTGAGGATGACGGACAACAACCTAACCTATTGAAGCCAGCATTCTATTTCCTACCAATCAGGGATCACATACTGATACCATTTCATCCCAGTATATAGCACTGATTCCATGCTGACCTCACAAACAAGACTGCTTCAGAGGGAAGGTCCTGCTTTCTTGACCTCTCACATGTGTGATTCTAGCTCGTCAAGGGCCTGAGGACAAGCAATGCGCATTGTGTGCAAGTGTTTCCTGAATAGGTGAACACCTTTCCCCCTTAGTGCAGAAACAGGCAGTGTATTTTTCGAAGCCGACAAAAGTGTTTGCAAAAAATTCCAGGCACACACACACCTGATTTGAACTCAAGTCACAGCTTAGGGATTACTGGCCTTGGTAAAGAGATTTGTCCTCCTCTAAACAAGATACCTGACATAGTGGGTTAGCTTGAGCTGCTGAGGCTCCAATGAAACTATTAAAAGTATACCGAAGACTGTAGAGCAACGGTGGTTTCTTTGCTAGACAACCCTTTGGCAGGTGAACCCGATTCTCCAAACGTCCCACATTTCTACAAGGTTTTAAGAACATAAGAACATAAGAAGAGCCTTGCTCGATCAGGCCAAAGGCCCATCTAGTCCAGCCTCCTGTATCTCACAGTGGCCCACCAGATACCTCAGGGAACACACGAGACAACAAGATGCCTGCATCCCATTGCCACTCCCTTGCACCTGGCATTCTGAAGTAGCTTACTACTAATGCACCACCCATCATGGCCTATAGCCCACGATGGACTTTTCCTCCAGAAATCTGTCCAATCCCCTTTTAAAGGCATCTAGGCCAGACGCCATCACCACCCCCTGTGGCAAAGAGTTCCACAGACCAATTACCTGCTGGGTAACTCTATTCATTTTGCTGTTCATTAATGCGTGGAAGAAAATGCTGAAGCCCAAGCTTCAGTTTAAACGGCGAGGGAAAGCGAGTTCATGAACTCGAATCATTTAAGCACGTTTGCCGAGAGCCAGAGCCCCATTTGCGACACTTTGAAAAAGCTTCAGGGGAGCCTCAAGACAGACACCCTAAACAGTAGTCAAAACAGACCTCCCTCCCAGGTGAGGTTTCCCTGATGAGAAAGCCAAGGGGATCTTTGAAGAGCTGTCAATGTCACCCCGAGGCTGTGAGATTCAGCCTGTGCGTCAACAAGGGCAAGAAAGGAAGCCGTGTGTAAGTGCTCAGGAATTCCTCTACATCTTCTTCTGCATTTTTTGTGTGTGCATTTTTTTTTTGCAGGCAGTTTCACAATATAAACAGGAAATGTACTCTTTAATGGGCAGCCCAATCCTAAGCTGGGCAGAAGCAGGCCTGCATAGCAGCCTAGCCAAGGTACGAGACATCTGGAGCTCACCCCGGGGCAAGGAGATACTTGTCCCCTTACCCCGGGGTAAACCCCAGGCACAGTGGTGTCATTCAAATGATTTAGGAACAGGAACTCACTTTTGATTGGCACAGCCATGGAGCCCGTTAGGATCCGGAACACCCGTTCTGGTCCGTTCCCCCTGAATGACATCACTGCCTTTCACCCTCTGAGTGCCGGCCAACCAAGAAGAAAAGCTCTTTGCAGAGGAATTGGGAGGGGGGAGGAGGGAGAGTGAAGTGGGCGGAGTCAGCCCTAATTTTAACTAGTGGAACTGAGTTCCCCCGCGTTCCCCCTGCATGACATCACTGCCCAGGCAGCCCAATGGGGCTGTGTGGGCTTGCACCTGCAAAACAGCAGGCGCAAGTCCGAGTGGTCCATATCAATCAATCAATCAATCAATCAATCAATCAATCAATCAATCAATCAA
>JAJKFI010033686.1:0-25727 GCA_029204185.1 Lerista edwardsae
CAGGCCTGCCATCAGGGTGGGGTGTGTGTGTGTGTGTGTGTGTGTGTGTTACAAACACCCCGCACACATTTTTTTTTAAATCTAATTGATTTCAAATGTACTGTACATTGCATAAACAAGCAGAGGGATATCCCACAGGATACAGGTTTCTGGAGGGTGAATTTGACTTCTGGACCAGTTTGATTTTATGAAGGAGGAGGTACGAGAAACAGATCGGGATGGGACTGACTCACTGGTACTTAGTTCTAGTACTTAGGTCCCTTTCAGGGTGGAGCAGGGATAGTTGACTGCAGTGCTTCTACAAGCCAACTTCCGGTAGGTCCCCCGTTTCATTGCAATGGGTATTTGATTTTTTAATGGATTAGGCTTGATCGCACCATTGGCCGTGACACTCTCCACCAGAAGGCCAGCTTGCCGCCTTAGGCTTGGTGGGGCTCCTAAGATAATTAAAAATCTCCCCAGGCCCTGAAAATTGTACTTATGCCTGGCTGCCAGTCATCCTGCCTGCCTTTTATCTGTGCCATATACCAGGCTTTTTTTTTTCTTTTTTCTTTTAATAAAGTGCAGACTTCCCTTTTCAAAAGTCGGCTTCCAGCCACTTATTTTCTAGCAAAATCCAGGCCTACAATTTGAACCAGAGCATCATGAGGACCTCTGTGCCATGCCCATGCTTCAGCCCGGGAGGATAAATTCATAGACAAGAGGCAAAGGTCAGGGCCGGCCTTCAGAGCTGCAGGGCCCAATTGGAACCATTGTGTGTGTGTGTGGGGGGCAAGGTCACAGCCAAAGTCTGCAGGGCGTCGGGGCACAATCCTGAGAAGGGCACAATGCAGATGCGACGTTGTGGGAGAGCTGACCAGCACCCCCATGTCGGTGGCGCTAGAGCTCTCGGTAGTGTTGGCCTGAGAGCACTGGCAGAGAGCTGCCCTTGCGCCAGCCAAACTCTATTGGCGCAAGGGCAATTCTGGGAAGAGGGAGGGCACCAGGCAACAAGCTTTAGCGGGGCAACAAGCAGAGCTTGACACTAGCGGCCGAAATGGTGACAACCTTGGTCTGTATGAATAATAAAAAGGTAAAGGTTTCCCACGACCGAATGGTCTAGTCGTGACCGACTGTAGGGGGCGGTGCTCATTTCCGTTTCAAAGCCTGTAGAGCCGGCGTTTTGTCCAAGGACAAGCTTCCGTGCTCATGTGGCCGGTGTGACTCTACGCCGTAGCGCGCGGAACACCGTTACCTTCCCACCGAAGTGGACCCTGTTTATCTACTTGCATTTATGTGCTGTTGAACTGCTAGGTTGGCAGGAGCTGGGACAAGTGACAGGCGCTCACTCCGTCGTGCAGTCTTGAACTCCCAACCTTCCAGTCGGAAAGCCCAGCAGCAGCGGTTTAACCCGCTGCACCACCACATCCTTTTGGTATGAATAATACCACCATGTTACATATCATTGGAAAGGAAATTTAACGCAGAACGAAATGAAACAAACCAGAGCGTGATATCTTTACTCTATCCGAAGTTATGGCCAAAAAAACCAGATAAAATGAAAATACAACTACGATGTCACTTCCTGTTGTGATGTCACTTCCAAGGCAACATTTTGCCCTCTGCACTGGGCAACACCTCCATTTGCTACACCCCTGTCCTACGCTCTCCTCCTTGGGGAGAAAGCCCTCCTGAAACCAATGGACTTCCCTCCAAGGAGGAGGTACATGTGTCAGATCCCAAGAACCTTCTATGAGCAACCTGTCTTCTGCTGCCACCAGTGTTTTGTGCCTCCCTCTCTGATCGAATTTTCCTTCTCAGGACTTTTTTCGGGTGGAAAAGATTCCCGAAACACCAGTTTCTTCCCGATCTGGCTCCAAGTCAACATTCACTCTATATTCGATTACGGCCAGGCCGCCATACAATCCCGCTTTCTCTTTATAATTCCCTCCCCAGCAACAAACACAAAGGGAGTGCAGACCCCAACACCCCCCCATTCCCTCCCTATCGACACCAAGGTCCTCTGGAACCCCCCCAAGCTCCCCTTCCTCTCTTGGAAGGAATGCAGCTTCCCCCATTCCTGGCACACCGAATAGGACGGCTGGGTCGCATTTTATGGAGTTCGGAATTACGCCGGCATGTAAACGGAGCTATTCTAAGCATCGCTCTACAATGGGTCTGGGAATTCAGGGTGGCCAAAAAGGAGCAGGTTTACCTGGAAATGGTACTTTGGATGGGATGTGTGTCGGAACTTAGCTCAGCCACTACCAGCATCTCTATATGGGTCTAAAATTTTCCTTATTTATTTGGGGGCTAATATTGTACTTATTTCTTGGGGGCTAGTATTTTACTTCTTTATTTGGGGCTCTCCAACCCGCCTCCAAGCCAAAAGTGAAGGCTCTCCAAGTATTAATTAATTGTTAAATACTTTCAATGCATTCTCTTGCATGCACCCCCATTAAACTTAAGTATTAATTATTACTTTATACTTTCAATGCATTCTCTTTCATGCACCCCCATTAAACTTCAGTATTAATTAATTATTACTCAATACTTTCAATGCATTCTCTTTCGTGCACCCCCATTAAACTTAAGTATTAATTAATTGTTAATTAATACTTTTAATGCATTCTCTTTCATGCACCCTCAAACAGTTTTCTATTTAATGCACCCCCCCTTTTTTTTTGTTTAAGGTGCCTGATAACAGCCTTGGCGCAATGCAGTTGGAACGATCAAATGAGGAATTCGATCAGAGGCTGTAAACAACAGCCGGTCGGACCCTCGTCAACGGGCACGATCCCCCCCACCTCTGAAACAGCGCGGTGCTCCTCTGCCCTTCAATCTAGTTGGATCGCCCGGGTAAATGTGCACGTTTCTTTCTTGCCGCGGGACATGCTCAAGGTGGGCGTCCGCAGGCTTTGCTTTCTCCTTGAAATCCAATGGGAGCCTTTAACAAAAAAAAAAGTGGCCAGCTTCGCCGGCTGGTGTCTTGCCCTGCTGCTAGTCGCTTCGAGGCATCTGTTCTTAAAACGAGCTTTTAATACCGTTCTTAATATTGTTCTTAAATACCGGTAAGGCGGGCAAGAAAGAGACACAATATGTTGCGGAGAAGACACTTTGAGCAAGAGAGGAAGGGTAGGGGAAAGAGAATCAGAGGGGGCCTGATCCAGGTCCATATAGCCCCAGCATCCTGCCCCCCCCAAAAAAATGGCCCAGCCGCCGCCTCCGGGAAGCCCACTAGCGCAAGGCAAACCGCCCCATGCCCCATGCCTTGGGGGGGGGGAGCAAAGTGTGAAGGTCGAGTGTGGCTATACTGGCCAAGGAACCGGGACAATATTCACCCCAGCGCAGTTCCTTTTCTAGTGGCTGTTGCTGGGGGTGTTCTGCATTCATTTTTTTCTTCAAGATTGTGAGCCCTTTTGGGACAGGGAGCCATGCATTCGTGTTATTTGCCTGTAAACCGCTTTGGGAACTTCATCGTTGAAAAGCGTCGTACAAAGACTGTGGATTGACCGACTGACGGAGCGCCGCGAACGCCATCGACGCCGGCCGCAGCAGCGCGAGTCCCGGAGTCGTGGGAAAAAAGAGGGCTTTTGCGCTGAAAAATCAAAACACGCGATCGTTCGTCTGCTGGACGCGGTAGGAGACAAAAACCACCAGATTGGATGGGTCGATTTTATTTTGGGGGGTAGGGTAGGTGGGTGGGGGGAGTCCACCAAAACGTGAGCACAGTTCACAAATGACCGGGAATAAGGAATATATTTTCCATTGAAAAACGACAGCCATTGCGGTAAGGGAGAAATGATCTCTCTCTCTCTCTCTCTCTCTCTCTCTCTCTCTCTCTCTCTCTCTCTCTCTCACACACACACACACACACACACACACACACACACACTTCCATAGTTATCATTATCTAAATTCCCAGGCGATTAAAGTCATGTACAAACTAAAATGGGACAAACCACATCCCTGAGTTTAATACAGTAATTCCAATATACTGCTAAGGGCCTGCGAGTGGCACGCGGAAAAATCCAGTCCTCAGACCGTTCCTTGGAATCGATTCCACCACAACAAATTCCTACAGACCCATTTACTCGCGAGGAAATCATTGGGAAAAAAAGAGGCACGTTTAGCCCTTTTGAGGGGCGATTTTCAAGGAGGGAACCCCCAGCCTTGTCTTCCCTGCTGAGACCCCAATCCACATCGCGCCCCCTGCCCACGCCACTGCTACACCCGAGTAGACCGCAGCCCGCAATGCCTCTTCGAGGCATTGAACGTCACGTGTAGGTTGCCCCTTGGAATAAGTATTCACACACACATCGCCTTGTATACAACGGTTGCCTACATGCGTTTAAAATCAGGGCGTAAATCTACGTCCAACAAACGGGAGTAAACTTAAGTATTTCTATTCTTATCGCGCTAGTCAGACTTAAGGACACGACCCCTTCACAGCTATAGGAACAAACCCACATTTTACCTTAACTGAAATGTGGGCAATGGTTTCAGCCCCCATCTAAATACACCGTGATCCAAACACCGCCTCTCCTTCCGCGCAAGAATAATTCAACGGTATTTTGATCCGAATCAAGACGGCCCACGGGCACGATCCGGTTAACACAAAGCCTCTTTCAGACCCCATTGTTTCACTGCGCGTGTGAATGGGAGGCTTTGAAACACGCCCATCAGGGAAGCCAAGGAAATTAAACGCCCCATTCAAGGCATACTGGATTTGAAAATCGGGGCCCCGATTCTTTAGTCCAAGTCCCATTTCAACGGGACTGGCTTCTCTAAGTCAGCCGTCCCACAGAAGGGAGAGCGGGCGAACTTCCCCCTGCCAGTATCCCAATAATCGCAGTGTTTCTTTGCTAAGGGCGAACTTCTATTGCCTTCCAACACGCAGGACTGCAAATCTAACATTCGTGTACCTAGCAGATCCTGCTACGTACAGACGTTCTGTCCAGTCACCAGTAAGTAAGAAAGAAGCGCTAAAGACATTTGTAATTCGCTTTATCCGGCATTCCCAAAACGCAAAGGCTCATTTCAAACAGATATAAGTCGACTTTCTCCAGCAGAGCGAACAGTCGTGTTAGGGGATAGACTTTAACCGAATAAGTAGCCTAGGAAAGGGATTTAAATATAACACACACACCCATTTTCTCTTGTGGAACTTACCAATGGAAGGCCACGGATGCAGCCCCGGACGCGCGCGGAAGCGACCACTTGAAGCCGGCTGGTGGGAAGGGGGGTGTTCATCCAGGCTCGCTCGCCTCCTGTCCGGTCTTATCCGGGTCCAAAATACTGACGGACGCTCATCAGCCTCGATTCAGCTCAAGCAGGCAGCCGGGACGCGACCAGCAGCCGAGACATCTGGTGCTCTGAACACTCCGATTCCAAGCCCCGTTCCGTGTGGACGCAAATCCGGTGTTAAAACAAACAAACAATCGCTTTGAGCTACTCCACACAGACCCGTAGCTGGGGGTGTGTGTAGCTGCGAGGTTTCATCCCCCCCCACACACACATACACTTGAATCGCTTCTCTCTCTTTCCTGCACCAAGTCCCAGGGAAAAGCAACAGGTCTCTAAACATGTGAAGAGTGCTTGGGGACTAAGCAGGGCCTAACCACGGCCCTCCTCTCGGAACAGGGCCTTCAGAGTGCACTGATGAAAGGTTTGAAATGATGCATAGGCTGCTAACTTAATAATCAGTGGTGTTCCGTACATTGGTGTGGGGGGATGTGGTTCTGGTTTGTTCCAGTTTAAGTCGATGCGACTTAACTGGGAAATAGATGAGCCTGGGCACGTTGACTCCAGTTCATCGTTGCGAGTGACAGTGGCAAAAGGCCACAATCCGAGGCACACTTGGGAAAAAGCAACCGTGCAACTCAACACGGGTCAACTCCAAAAGGAAGCCCTGCGCTCACGATGCTCAACGGGGCTGACATCTCTGGTATTGTCCTGGTCTCTAGGGCCAATCGTGGGAGCTGGTGCACACGGTGCACACGTGCTCCTGTCTGGGAGTCAACCTTGTTGACGTCAATAGGACTTACTTCTGAGTAGACCCACATGGGGGATTCCGTTGGGCGAAACTGGAGTAGGAATCGGTTTTGGCTGAGCAGAAAACCGCGCTGTGCGCCTTAGAGTGCCAGCCTAACCCGGAGTTAGGATGGCGCAGTTGGCCCAGCAGAGTTTGGCTGGCACCAGGGCCACCGTAAAGCGCATTTGGACCACTTTCAGAGTCAGGGAGGATGGCGCACGTGTGTCTGTTGACCTCTCTGATTCCAATAGTAGTCTAAACATGCTTTATGGTGTCTCTTGTGCTGGCCAGACTTTGCTTTATTTACCTCATATTTACCTCAGAATTTCACCTAAATTCAGATTTACCTCAGAATGCCAGATACAAGGGAATGGCATTTAGACCACTCCCGGAGTCAGGGAGGATGGTGCATATCTGTGTGCTGGCCTCTTTGACTCTGAGAGTGGTCCAAACATACTTGACGGTGTCCCTTGTGCTGGCCAGACTTTGCTTTATTTACCTCATATTTACCTCAGAATTTTACCCCAGAAATTTACCTCAGAATGCCAGATACAAGGGAGTGCCGTTTGGACCACTCTCGGAGTCAGGGAGGATGGCGCACGTCTGTGTGCTGGCCTCTTTGACTCCGAGAGTGGTCCTAACACACTTGACGGTGTCCCTTGTGCCGGCCAGACTTTGCTGGCCTAACTCCAGATTAGGCTTGCTCCCATAACCGCCACATAACCATCCAAACATAAGATGAGGGGTGAAGAGCCAGACGAGGCTCAAACACCTTTTAGCGTGCGCAGCCCCCTTGCCATCAAACGGGGGAGAGCTCTGCACATGCTTCCCATCTCCTTCGAAACCCGGGGAATCCCCTATGGTCGTGTCTTTTCATCTTTTGATGGATTCTGCACCCAACCCTCATCCTGTTGTTCTCGGTGTGTTCCTGACTTTATTAAAGTACACAGACACGCTGAGGGTGTGCCCCCACATACACTTGCCAATATTTCACCCATCCGACAGGATATTGATGTTTAAAAAATGTGGCGTATTGTCCCTCTAATGTTGCACAGCTGTGTGTGCATTATATGATTATTTCATAGGCACATCTGTGACATATTAGAGCAACAGCAAGAAATATATTCCCCATGGATTACCACATTTGAGCATGGCCCCTTTCTCCCCAATGAGTGCGCCTGGGGTCCCAATCCTATCCAATTTTCCAGTGCTGATGCAGCTGTGCCTGTTGTTGTTGTTGTTGTTGTTGTTGTTGTTGTTGTTGTTGTTGTTGATGATGATGATGATGATGATATATTGATATATTGATATATTGATATGATTATCATTATTACTGGTATTGATATTTTGTATTATTAATAATGATGATGATGATGTAGTTGGATTTATACCTCGCCTTTCTGCCCCATATTAGGGCACCCAATGGGGCTTTCACTGCATCAAGAAGTAGGGGGGCAGTCGCGGAGGCCTCCTTAAGGTAAGGGGATGTTTGTTCAGTGGGGCTTACTTCTCTCTCTCTCTCTCTCTCTCTCTCTCTCTCTCTCTCTGTACATGTAAGATCGCAGCCTTCGTTTTAATTGGAAATAAATATATTTTATATCTAATACATACGTATCTCTTTGCTGTCTTCAGGAGGGCATAGTCCCAGATAAGTACAAGCTGCTGGATTTTGCACCTAAGAGTAAACATGCACGTCCATGACTGTCTACCCAAAAGGAAGCCCCATTGAATTGCATGAGATTTACTCCTAGGATTCCAATCTAATGAGCTTCATGGATCTAATGAGCTTCATGGAGCGCTGATGGCTGCTGCAAATAAACCCATATTTCTATTTTCAAGTCTACATCGGTGAGTTTGGCACTGTACAGACAGGGTCGATTCCCCCAGCAGGACCGTTCAGCTTGCTGTGAACAACCTAGAAACCAGCTACTTCCCACCTGCGCTCCTGAAGGACAAGGGGTTTGTTTGGGCTGTTCGGGAGAAATTAACAGGCGGAAAGAAGTTAATGGAAGCCCAAAAAGCAAGTCCAACCAAGTCACAAATCTGAGACAGTTTGGGATTTCTCAGGCCCTGAATGGAATTATGAATAGTGTCTGGGAAAGAGGCTTAAACAAAGACCAAAAAAGAAAAAAAAAGAAAGAAGTGGTCAATGGCCATTTTCTTTATAGGGCTGAGTGACTTCCAAGAGACCTTATTAAGGGAAGTTCGACTTAATATATACAAATGTCTGGCCATTATAAGCACATGAGACATTCCTACAGCAGTTTTTACCGTTTCCAGTCATCCCTATAAATTTTTTGTTCAAAATCTATATAATTTATTAAGAGTATATCTACGCATTCAGTTGTGGGCTGGGAAACACCGGCCTTCTGTGTTTTAGAAACCATATTAGAGCGAGGTTTCCAAATCTCCCTAGATTAGAAAATCCTTCTAGCATGTGCCCTGCTCTTTTTTTTTTTTTAATCCATCATCTCTTTCAATTTCCCAATTCAAGACCACCTGATTTTCTGGCATGGACATACCCAGAATATTATCTATTCTCCAAAACGGCATTCCATGACCCCTGATGGATCAATTATTTACAGATGTGCTCTGGTACCCACTGATTCTGTATCCACGGTTTCAGTTATCCACTGATACCATGGCTACTGGGACTCCTATCCAAAATATAGGTAAAGGTAAAGGTTTCCCCACGACTGAATGGTCTAGTCGTGACCGACTGTAGGGGGCGCTGCTCATCCCAGTTTCTAAGACAAAGAGCTGGCGTTCGTCCGAGGACAAGTTTCCGCCGCCATGTGGCCAGCATGACTCTGCGCCGTAGTGCATGGAACGCCATTACCTTCCCACCGAAGTGGTCCCTATTTATCTACTCGCATTTTTAGGTGCTTTCGAACTGCTAGGTTGGCAGGAGCTGGGACAAGCGACGGGAGCTCACTCTGTCGTGCAGTCTTGAACTCCCAACCTTCTGGTCAGAAAGCCGAGCAGCAGCAGTTTAACCTGCTGTGCCACCATGTCCCTGTGAAACTATAGGGGAACATTAAACAAATATCCATGGTTGCAGGAATCCATGGTGGGGTCCAAAACAGACCCACAGCAGATACGAAGGCATGCCTATATTTATGAAACCAAAAGCCCCCACGGCCTACAGTTGTAATCTCATCAGAGCAGGTGACCCCCTCCCCAAAACACACCTGTTCCTGGTGTTGGATAACATAACTGAGAGTGCAATCCTAACCTGGAGTTAGGCCAGCAAAGTCTGGCCAGCACAAGAGCCACCGTAAAATATGTTTGGACCACTCTCTGAGTCACAGGCCAGTACAGAGACGTGTGCCATCCTCCCTGACTCCAAGTGTGGTCCAAACATGCTTTATGGTGTCCCTTGTGCCAGCCAAACTTTGCTGGCCTAACTTGTGCCGGCCTAACTCTAAGTTAGGATTGCGCTCTGAGAGAGGCTGGGGACTTTAAGTAAGTGCCACTGAATCCAGTGGATTTAAGCTTAACCATTCCCTTTTTTTTTTCAGTCAAGGGATGGCCAACTACAGTTCCCAGGGTTCTCTGGGGCAAAAGAATCATAGGCCAGCCTGGAAGTGTCAAATTACGTGCTACAGAGGACAGTGTTTGGCTTTCCAGATGTTCAAGCCTGGCATGTTGGTTTTCCCATTGTTTTGGGTAGTGGAAGGTTCTGCTTGCTTATTATAATAATAATAATTATTATTTGTAAAAAGTTTTATTTTATTTTGATATATAGTTATGGGGAAAGGTACAGAAAAGACAGGTAGGGTAAACACAAGGTACAAACAGAAGGACATTGTTGCAATGCACCTATCTTCGCTCAAAACTTATCACAAATCATTTCTGGTTTATTATCCAAAGGTTATAAAATAAACAACAAATAAAAAAAAACAATCTATTCTAACCTATTAACATTTAGTATCCATCCATTCATAAAAAGATTGCCAATTTTCAGCTACTTTATTTGTCTTCACTTCTCGCAATCTTTCTGTTAAAATATCCATTTCAGCTACTTCATACACTACATCAGCTACTTCAACCCCCGCTGGAATATGGCCAAAGAGGGAGCAGTTCTTAATTCTAAGGGGAGGGTATTCCAAAGTTGGGGGGCCACCACCGAGAAGGCCCTATTCCTGGCCACCATCCCTCTCACCTCTCCTGGTGGCGGCACAGTCAGAAGGGCCCCCCCAGAAGACCTAAGTGCATGGGTAGGAGCAGTGGTGTCATTCAAATGATTTAGGAAAAGGAACTCACTTTTGATTGGCACTTGTCGGAACCCGGAACCAGCCATGGAGCCCGTTAGGATCCGGAACGCCCGTTCTGGTCCGTTCCCCCTGAATGACATCACTGCCTTTAACCCTCTGAGTGCCGGCCAACCAAGAAGAAAAGCTCTTTGCAGAGGAATTGGGAGGGGGGAGGAGGGAGAGTGAAGTGGGCGGAGTCAGCCCTAATTTGAACTAGTGGAACTGAGTTCCCCCACGTTCCCCCTGCATGACATCACTGGGTAGGATTATATGGAAGGAGGCGGTCCCTCAAATACCCCGGACCCGAGCCATAAAGGGTCATCTAAACATCTTCAGCCTTCTCCCTACAACCAAAGCCCATGGGCTCTCATAAACCTCCTCTGGAGTAAGCACAGTTCGGCTGGCAGCTGTTGACAGGCTGTGGAATTGCGGTGAAGCCCAAGCGTGCGCTTTCTGGCTCTGACCAGGCAGGGCTGGAGTTAAGCATGAGCTCCTGTGGCCTTGTGGAGATGTTCATAATCATTCACAGTTGCTCCGTCGGAGAGAGGAATAAAAGCTCTGATTAATCGCAAATTTCAAGAGGGGCTCCCCCCCTTTTCCCTCCCCCTCCCCAATGCCATCCTTCAAGCCCTTTAGATGTGTGTGTGTGTGTGTGTGTGTGTGTGTGTGTGTGTGTGTGTGTGTTTTCCACCGACTTCCTTTCAAGGAATTCTGAGCACATGAATGGAGAGAGAACCAGAATGAATGGGACACTTCAAAGAAAATGAAAACCATTACGGGGAAATCTGTTTATAGAGAGGATGAATGATTATGCGGGAAGATGCCAACAGAGAAAAAGGGGGGGAGCACTTTCCTTGCTACACAGTTACTTAGCCTTGTGGTTCTCATCAATTGCTGTAGCGAAATCTAACCCCTCCCCCCCGTCACCCCAGAACCTTTATACATTCTGCACCTTCCCCTTTCCATTCTCGCAGCGTTTGAACGGAGTCTTCTCCAGCTGTATTTATTTTATCTTATTTTTGAAAGCTTGTAGATTGCTTTTTCTCCCCCCTTTCAGGACCCAGGAGAGCTTGCAACAAAGGAAGAACAATACCAAAACCGTTTTAGAAAGGATTCGTCAGCTGTGCTCTTTTTTTTTGTCAAGCAGGGAAGCAGCATCGGGTTCTGCAGGAGGCAAACTGAGAAATCAGCCTAGGGGGCATGCAGCCTAGGCAAGCCTAGGGTTAGCCCAATCCTAACCTGGAGTTAGGCCAGCACAGTTAGGCAAGCAAAGTTTGGCCGGCACAAGGGACACCCTAAAATACGTTTGGACCACTCTCGGAGTCAGAGAGGCCAGCACACAGATGTGTGCCATCCTAACTCCAGGTTAGAATTGTGCTCTTAATGTTCGTAGGCTATAGTTGCTTCCATTTGTCCATCATGTTCCATTGATGCTGCAGTCCTCACAAGTTCACTTGCAAGTCCTGTTGCACATAGCAGGACTGACTGCTGTCCAGTTTCCTGTATCTCCCAGTGGTGCCCCCAAAAGCCTCAGGAAGCACACAAGACAACAAGAGACCTGCCACTCCCTTGCACTTGGCATTCAGAGACAACCTACTTTTAAAAGCAGGAGATTGCACTAGTGGCGCCGGCGGCAGGAGACACGCAGGCAACAGGGCATTTGGAAGCCCCATGAGTCTGCAGGTGGGGGGGCCCTGGAGGTGTGCCCCTGGGCACCAACCCCCCAGGATTGCCCCCTGCTGCAGCCCATTCAGGTCCTTGGGAAGAGTATAGACCAGTGGTTCTTAACCTTGTTGGAGGTACTGAACCCCGCAAGTTTCATACGTGCATTCACCGAACCCAGCAGTGTTATGCTGCCGGAACGCTGGGCGGGACATCCGGGTGATCGACAGCCTGCCCGTCGCGTTCCGGAGCGTTACGCCATTTGCGTAACCAATTACGCCGCTTGCGTACGTTACGCAAATGGCGTAACGTACCGGAACGCGACGGGCAGGCTGTTGATCACCCGGATGTCCCGCCCAGCATTCCAGCAGCATAACACCGCTGACCGAATCCTTTATAGTTGGAAAAATAAAAGGTTTTTTTTTTTTCAAATTCAAAACATAGAGATATATATTTTATTAGTGCACCAAATGAACCGTGCATCAGTTGCGCATAAAATCACTGTGTTGAAAGAACAAAACCAACAAAACAAGAGTGTCGCACAAAAACATAACTCAACGATGGCCATGCTGAGCGTGACGTCACGAATCATATGAGTGGGGTGAACGGCTCTGCGAACTGGGGAGGTGCGCGGTTTGTCCTGGCTGCCGCTCAGGCACTTTAACCCGAGCGGTGGCCAGGAATGGAGAAGCGTGTGCCTGCCGGTTCAGTTTAGCCTTCAGAGTAGCCTTCAGTTTCTTATGGTGAAACATTGAACATGCCATGAAAGTATTGTGTGAATGCCAAAAGTATATTAATGCACCCGGCAACCCTGGCGAACGGAATGGACGCACACCTCCGCCGAACCCCTGAGACTGGCTCACCGAACCCCTGGGGTTCGATCGAACTCAGGTTAAGAACCACTGGTATAGACGATGAGAAGGTCATATGACTATTCCACTGATCATAACGGAGCTTATTTTCAAGGGCATACAATGGTGGCTTCATCGGGGATGCAGCTAATGGAAGTGTAGCCCAGTGCAGAGGACAAAAAGTTCTCCCAGAAGTGACATCGCAACAGGAAGTGACATCACAGTTGTATTTCCACTTTCTGGTTTTTTGGCCGTAACTTGTGATAGAAGAAAGGTAACACACCCTGGTTTGTTTCATTGCATTCTGCATGAGATTCCCTTTCCAATGATATGTAACATGATGGCATTTTTCATACATACCAAGGTTTTTACCATTTTGGCCACTAGTGTCAAGCTCAGCTTGTTGCCCCCCTAAAGCTTATTGCCCGGTGCAATTGCACCCCCCTGCACTTCTTCAGCTACACCCCCGGGCTTAACCCTTCCCAATGCAAAACCCTTAATTAATGCCCTGAGACTCTATTCCAAAGCTTCTTGTTTCATGCTACAATCCAGCCCTGTTGTCCGTCTCCCTGTGCGTGCACTCCTGTTACTCTGGCCACAATGTACAATCCATGGAAGGCTGCCAGGAGAGCCGTCATTAAAGTTCAGCCCTCTGGTGAAAATATAAACTCCTCAGCCTGCACTCGTGCGGTTTACTGTGATGTCACCAGAGGCCACTCACGGTATTTATTTAAGGAGAATATATTCTCGGGAGCTGTGAACTTCAAAGTGATCAATCCCTCTGGGCGGTGGGATCCGGAGAACAGTCCATGACATCCTTGGGTTCTCGAAATGTGATGCCCCACATCTCATTGGCATTCAACATGTCGTGGCACGTTGCATGCAGAAGGGTCCCCGGTTCAACCCCGGGCAGAATTGGGAAAGACCCTCTGCTGGTCCCGCTCAGTGTTGAGAATACTGATCTAAATGGCTCAACAGTCTGATGCAGTGGTCCGACAATCACATGCCAGCTATCACAATCGGCAAAATGCTGCACACTAAGAAGAACCCCGCTGGATCAGGCCAATGGCCCATCTAGTCCAGCTTCCTGGATCTCACAGTGGCCCACCAGGTGCCTCAAGGAGCACACAAAGCAACAAGATGCCTGCATCCTCTTGCAAGTCCCTTGCACCTCGCATTCTGAGATATCCTGCTTCTAAAACCAGGAGGTTGCACCACCCATCATGGCCTGTTCTGGAGGACTTTTCCTCCATCAATCTGTCCAATCCCCTTTGAAAGGCACCTAGGCCAGGCACCATCACCATCTCCTGTGGCAAGGAGTCCCACAGAGTAATTACCTGCTGGGTAAAAAAAAAAAAAAGTATTTCCTTTTATCTGTTCTAACTCTCCCAATGCTCAATTTTAGTGGATGTTCCCTGGTTCTGGTTTTGTGTGAGAGGGAAAAAAGGACATCCCTCTATCCTCTCTATCCATCCCTTGCAGAATTTTGTACGTCTCAATCATAATTGAGATGTCTCAATCAGTTCAGAAACAAAGGCATCTTTTTTCTAAACCGAATACAGTAGGCCCAAACGCTGTTGCTGCTAACTGGGCAAGAGGCACTTTTTCAAGTGGTGTCCTCTTATATTTAGCAGGGGGAGAGCAATTGTCCCTCTTCACCCCAGCACAGTGTCTTTCTCGTGGCTGTTGCTGGTGGTGTTCTCCATTCCTTTAGATTGTGAGCCCTTTTGGGACAGGGAGCCATTTAACTTTAATGTTATTATTTGCCTGTAAACCGCTTTGTGAACGTTATGTTGAAAAGTGGTATATAAATACTAGTGATTGATTGATTGATTGATTGATTGATTGTTGCATGCCAGCTCTCAGAAACAGCATGCCATTGCATGCCAGCCGTCCAACAGCAAATCTTAAAAGCAAGCTTTCTAGGATATTCAGTACACATGCAAGCACTTTGATTTGACAGTTATTCAAAGACTATCCTGAACAGCATTCTGTCCAGGGGCATAGCTAAAGAAGGGCTGGGGGTGCAACTGTACCAGGCAACAAGGTTTCGGAGGGCAACAAGCTGAGCTTAACACTAATGGCCAAAATGGCGAAAACCTTGGTATGTATGGCAGGGCCGGCTCTCAGAGTGGTGGGGCCCAATGTGGGGCACTCCTGCGTGGCCCCTCACCCTCCCTACAGGGTCCCCCACTCACCAAGAAGAGCACTTGTCGTGCCACGTTAAAAGCATGGCACCTGGAAAGAGTTGGTGGTGACAGGATGCCATCTGCTTCCAGGAGGCCCATTTTGGGCAGTTCCTAGGCTGGGGCAGGTGGGGGGTCCCAAGATAAAGCTGCTCTACTTGCCCCACTGACCTACAACCCCAAGAGATCCTGACTGCAGCAGCAGGCAATATGCTCACTGCACCGGTGCGGGGGCCCCCAAAGTGCAGGGGCCCCCAAAGTGCAGGGCCCCCCAAAGTGCAGGGCCCAATGTGGTGACATTGGTCACATTGGCTTAAGACCGGCCCTGATGTATGAATAATACCATTACATCACATTAGATATCATTGGAAAGGGGATGTAATGCAGAATGCAATGAAACAAATCCGAGTGTCATACCTTCGTTCTATCCAAAGTTACGGCCCCAAAAAGCAAAGAAAATGAAAATACATTTTCATGTAGTGATGAAATGATGAAGTGATGTCACTCCCCATTGTGATGTCACATCCAGGGAACCATTTTGCCCTCTGCACTGGGCTAAACGTTCAGGAGCTACGCCGGTGATCCCATCTCGACCTTCTCAGAGGGAATTCTAGAGAACAAATGCATGTCCTGCCGAATGCGCATGGGCGATAGACATGGCCCTGCTCGCCCATTTGCGCATGAATACCAGAGAAGCCACATTGTGCCTAGCCACTCCACCCCGCCGCTTTCCACCCGAGTTAGACTGACCTTGTCTCTCTGGGTGATTTAGGTTTTGAAGAAGGAATGGGTGAGGATTTGCGCTGACATTTAAAGGCAATCTGGGTAATTAATAGCTCTGGCAGCGTCCATCTCGCCCTCCATATATCTGCACAACAGTATCTATTTTTGACGTAGCTGACACGCCGTTTCCTTTGGCAGCCGAAGGGCGGCTCATCCTTAAATTAAACTCGTCTCCAGCCCCCTCCGATCTCCGAGCTGGACCGAGGCAGACACTGTTGGCTTGTATCATTTAGAGACTGTGCAGGCATCGCTCAAGGGGTTGATGTATTGGCCTACACTACTGGAACCAAAGCGAGCTCTTGAAGCTTTAACTAATGACATGGGCAGTCCCTTTGGTATCTAATCACCTTTAATGTTCAGATTGAGAAGACAACTTTAAGGGAAGAAAAGGAGATTAGCAGGTCAGGTCACAGCACTGGGGAGAAACAAACAACTGACTCTTTCAAAACCAGCTTGATATTTGGGTTCCATTTTTTTTTGCAGGGGGACGACGACGACGACAGTAAATCCCATGTGAAAGGGGGAAAAAAGTCTAAACAATGTCAGGACAAAAGTTCAGAGGCCATGTTCTCGGCGCAGCCCAGCAGTCAGAGACAGGCAGCCATCTTGCTAAGGCGTCCAAGGTCAAAACAATCAGGGATCCTGGTTTCAGGAGCAGCCAAACTGAGGAGCTTATAAAGGCCAGCGACATGGGAAGCCTACTATGATGATTGAATTAATGATGAACAGTCTCATCACACATATATTACTCAAAAATACTCCCCCCCCAGTTCAGTGGGGCTTGTTCTCCATTTAAACCTGCCTGGGATCATACCAAAACTCAATAGTTCCCAAACCGTTTTGACTGGCAGCTCTCTTGACCTACTGGGCCATTAGCCGGGGTTTCCTACAATCCTCTATATCAGTAGTTCTCAAACGCTTTAGCACCGGGACCCACTTTTTAGAATGACAATCTGTCCGGGACCCACCGGAAATGATGTCATGGCCAGAAGTGCCGTCATTGTGATGCCAGAGCCTGCTGCTTTCCTGAGAATGCAGCCATCAGTTGGGTGATTTCTCAGCCCTTTTCCAATAGCAAAGTGAATCAGAAAGAGGGGGAAAAAAAGCCTATTTATGACTTCGACACAAGCAAAATACTCACACAGCCCCCCACATTTCCAGGGGGCTTTCCATATTCCAACAATGGCTACACTGGTGCTTCACGACCCACATGGAATTGGCTTGCAACCCACCTAGTAGGTCCTGACTCACTGTTTGGGAAACAGTGTTCTAGTGTAAAGTTCCTTCAGAAACACCCTGTTTGTATTCCATTTTTTTTTTAAAAAAAACTGCCCTTGTCGATATCACTGTTGGGACGATGATGGCCACTAAAACGCATTTGGGCAGAGGGCAAGGAATCGGCAGAACAAATTTAATTTGACGAGTTGGGGTTTCAAAAAAGGGGGTGCTGCACTGATCAACAGGAGAGGATGGGACCAAGGTATAGACATAAAGAGAGGACTGGACAAGTAGCCAAAGGAAGAGGTAGGAACAGATGCACTTAAACCTGCTTGTCCGTTCTGTATAGAGATGTATATACACAATTATTCGTTTGTTGCAGATTTCAAGGCTGGTTTTTAATGTGAAGGGCAGAAAGCGGTGTGAATGTGTGTTTATTTCGTTCTCACTGTTTCCTCCACCTCTGGGTACAAAGCTTTAAATACAGGAAGCTTGTGTGTGCGGTTCAATAAACATGAACAATTATTTATTAGTATTCCATCAGTATTGATAATGGCATGTGCAAAATAAAGTCCTCCGTTCTGCTGATGGTATGTCTTCAAATTTCCTGGGGACTCAATCATCTGATTGCCGCTGCCATCGTCGTCGTCCCCCCACCGCCTGAGTTGTGTGCAGCTTTAATAAACCAATACTCCGAACGAAAAGAAGGAGAAAGGCCTCAATCGCTGATCAAAGTTCTACCCCCGGAGGGTTAAAAGGTCCAAGCCATGACCATCTCTCTCGTGAGACAATCTGTCTCTCCTCTGTTCTGCAGAGCCATCGCCTTTGAGGAATGTCTAACCTTGGTTTTAATCCTCCCAAACGGGGCTGTGGTTATTTCAAGATGAATGGCAGAGATGGCATTATTAGCCACTCTTGTTTATCTCTCCTTCCCCCCCCCGCCCTCCCCGAAAGTGTTCTATCAGACTGGCTCATTATGAAGACAGGGGCGAGTTGCCAGGAATTCCTTTCTCTTCCAGAGCCCCAGGACTCCCTGTGGCTCTTGGATCCAGAGGGCTCTGCAAACTGGTGGGAGCAATGATGCTTTGGACTGGAGCAGTAGAGGAATGGCAAACTAACAGGTTGAATACCCCATTCCCAGAGAGGACCCTTTTAGATGAGCATCCTTGATTTTTATGAATGGTGTAAGCCACCAGACTCTGGGATAGAAGGAAACTACTACTACTACTACTACTACTACTACTACTACTACTCCTTGTTGCTGTTGCTGTTGCTGTTGCTGTTGTTGTCGTCGTCATACTTTTGCACAGTCACTGCAGATGTAGTGACCGGTATACTCTGAGCATCGGGACCTTCCCAAGAAGGAGGTATTTCCTCAATTTGTGGGCAGACTCTAAAAGGGCTGCCTTTTGTAATGGTATAGCTGAGTCTTCTGTGAGTTCGAGCGCTATCTCTATTCTTGTCATCTTCTTCTTTTCCTTGTCTATGACAGTCAGATCAGGACTTCTTCTTCTTCTTCTTCTTCTTCTTCTTCTTCTTCTTATTATTATTATTATTATTATTATTATTATTATTGAAGAAGAAGAAGAAGAAGAAGAAGAAGAAGAAACATGACTTCATGACTTCCCCCTTCACCTTGGCAGGCTCAATCTGTTCCCCTTTCAAAGCCTGGGCTTTGAAATCAGAATACTGTCACCACCAGGGCACTCTGCGGAATGGCATGTGTTGGCAAATGAGAAAGGAGAGCTTAAGAAGGGGAGGAGGAAAGATGAGGCCATAAAGCAATGATTCCCTTTTTTTTTTCCCAACTGGTGCCTCCCCTTGACCTACTGGGCTATTGGCCACAGCTGCCCATTAGGGCAACAATCCTATACATCAGTGTTTCCCTTTTAGCACCAGGACTCACTTTTTCATAAGAAGAGCCCCACTGGATCAGGCCAATGGCCCATCTAGTCCAGCTTCCTGTATCTCATAGTGGCCCACCAGATGCCTCAGGGAGCACATGAGACAACAAGATGCCTGCATACCGTTGCCACTCCCTTGCACCTGGCTACTTTAGGCCTACTACTAATGTAAGGAGGCTGCACAACCCATCATGGCCTATAGTCCATGATGAACATTTCCTCCAGAAATCTGTCCGATCCCCTCTTAAAGGCATCTAGGTCAGATGCCATCACTACCTCCTGTGGCAATGAGTTCCACAGCTTAATTGCACACAGTAAAGGTAGGATTGTCACCGCTCTACCTTTTTGTATTTAGGGTGGTATCTTTGTTTTTCCAGACCTTATTCATGTTCACCATTGCAGGGCAACCAAATGTGATACTGCATTCGATCTTGGGTGTAGAACTGCCACCGTGAGCCATTTTTGATCCAAGAAAGATGAATTCCTGGCCTGATTCCATTTCCCCATTGGGGAACAGTTTTGTTGATTCGATCTACGCATATCACAACATTCTGCTTCTCTCATGCAGAATTTGCATTACCTGCCTTACCTGTAGATTATATTTTTGTAATACACAGGTCTGGAGTACACATAATCCAAAATGAGGGTGCAGTCCTAAACTAAGTTAGGCTGGCATAAACTAAGCCAGCAAAGTTTGGCTGGCACAAGGGCCACCATAAAGTATGTCTGGACCACTCTCGGAGTCAGAGAGGCCAACATACAGAAGCCTCCTCCTCCCTGTATCCGATAGTGGTCCAAACATGCTTTACGGTGTCCCTTGTGCTGGCCAAACTTTACTGGCTTAGTTTATGCTGGCCTAACTCCAGTTTAGTATTGTGCTCTGAGACAGGTAACAAAAATCCCTTTCCTACAGTATTTTAGGCTGGTTTCTTTCAAAGTGTGATATTTCAATGCCCTCTGGTGGTGAAAATAAGTCTATTCACCCTGGCGAGATTAACTGATGGGAACAGCAAAGGGAGGAAGACACACAGATCTTGTGAAGCTTCATCAGTTTCTACCCTGCTTTATCGATTAAACATTTCAAAAGGTTTAAAAAGAACATGGATGCATGCAGGAGAAACATCAGAGATCACACTGAAGCAGTTATCACTGTGGATTCTTCTCTCATGAAGATCATAAGAGGCTCACTGGATCAGGCCAAAGGCTCATCTAGTCCTTTGATGGGTTCCTGCATGTCACAGTGGCCTACCAGATGCCTCAGGGAGCACACAAGACATCCTGATGCCATTCCTTTGCACCTGGCATTCAGAGACAGCCTACATCAAAAACCAGGAGGTTGCACGCACCTGTCATGGCTTGTAACCTGCGACGGACTTTTCCTCCATCGGTTTTTCCAATCCCCTTTTCAAGGCATCGAGGCCAGATGCCATCACCACATCCTGTGGCAAGGAGTTCCACAGATTAACGAGACCCTGGTTCAAGATATATTTTCTTTGACTCAGCTCTATGATTTCTTGCTTTGGCAATAGGCTGCGTGTCTCTTGCACACAAGGTCTTGCCGTCCCAGCCTCACAACCCCTTGCAAGACCAGCCATGTCAACAGCTTCCCACCATTCATCCCACCTCTCGAGTTACACAACTGCACTGCTGTGTAGCTCAACAGGGACACCAGTTCTTCATGCCGATGCTCCATT
Organism: Lerista edwardsae; assembly: GCA_029204185.1. NCBI lineage: Eukaryota > Metazoa > Chordata > Lepidosauria > Squamata > Scincidae > Lerista > Lerista edwardsae. Next base: position 20,568 of record JAJKFI010033686.1, read on the forward strand.
TAAGCCTTTTCCCTTTCATTCTGAGGCTGCTGTGGTACTGATTGAGACATACAAAATTATGCACGGAAGGGACAAGAGTCGATAGAGGGATGTTCTTTTCCCTCTCTCAAAACACCAGAACCAGGGGGGCATCCGCTAACACTGAGGGTTGGGAGGGTTAAAACAGATAAAAGGAAGTACTTTTTTTTACCCAGCGGGTAGTTAATCTGTGGAACTCTTTGCCACAGGAGGTGGTGATGGCATCTGGTCTGGATGCCTTTAAGAGGGGATTGGACGGATTTCTGGAGGAAAGGTCCATCGTGGGCTATAGGCAATGATGGATTGTGCAACCTCCTTACAAAGGTGGTGGGCTACTGGTACCGGGTGCAAGGGAGTGGCCACAGGATGCAAGCGTCTTGTTGTCCCATGTGCTCCCTGAGGCACCTGGTGGGCCGCTGTGAGATACAGGAAGCTGGACTAGATGGGCCTTTGGCCTGATCCAGCAGGGCTCTTCTTATGTTCTTATGTTCTTATGATGCTATTTGCATCTGATACCCAAGACCTATGTTGCTGGCAGGGGAGGGGGGGGCACAGGTACTTTTCAAATGGGGCTGCAGGTAATTTCACGTCCTTCCGAGGCCTGGAAAGTGCATTGAGGACCATGACTTAATGGAAGTGCTCCTTTAGGTCAAGTGGTGGAAAACTCACATTTTCAGATCCGGCTGTTCCAAGTTCAAGTCACTGTGGCACACCCAGGCAACTAATGGACTCTTTTCTCCGATGAAGGGGAAGAGAACGGGGAAACTGTAAGCAATTCCAAACTCTCTGAGAGCTGCTGTTGACTCTGCCGTGCCAGCTCCCGTGAATTCTCAGACTGCAAGTCCGTAATGGTATTAATTCAGGGCTCACCCTTTTATTCTGCTCCAGGTTTCAACTTCTAAAAGCCACCACTCGGCGGGGTGAAATAAAACACACAATTTCTCCTAGCAGGGCAGGGCAATGGCATATCAACACTCGATAATGTTCTTCTTACCCAATAATGTTCTAGCTCAGCTCTATCCTCCTCGCCAAGTTTCTTCTTCCTTTTCCAATGCAGGGAGTGGAAGAAGAAGGAGCAATTGCAGGAGTGGAAGAAAAAGGAACAACAGAAGAGGCAAAAAGGAGACTGAGATGAGCAACTCCTTATGCAACAGTTTCAGTTGGCCTTCTGAGTGGGCCGGTCCAGTTTTCTGTAGTCTCTCCTAGGCCCCTGTTTCTGATGGGATTTTATCAATTCTTTAAAACAATGGTTCTCAGACCTTTGGCATCGGGACCCACTTTTTAGAAAGACACTTGTGTCAGGACCCATCGGAAGTGACATCATGGCCAGAAGTGACATCACCAAGCAGGAAGTGACATCAGTCTGACAGAATGAAATGGCACTCCTGGAAATGGAATGCAAACTGGCATTCTTGAGCTGCAGCAATTGCACAACCAGGAAACAACCCCGACAGAAAACAAGATTAGGGCAAAATACTATGTAAACCTGAATAAAAACATTTGTTTTAAATCTCCCTTGTAAATTCAAACTGTGAACACTCACCAAATGAATATAGCAGAGTCAGGCCTGCAGCTTCCAAGATGGCTGCTCCCAGCTTTCTGTGAACCACCTGACATCGGGTCACGACCCACCAAGTGAGTCCTGACCCACAGTTTGAGAAACTCTGCTTTAAAGCATCTACTTCTTGCCTCTAGGCAACTCAAGGCAGCTTATACTCAATTGGAAAAAGCTTCATAAAAGCCAACACAACAGTACACAAAAACCACAATGGTGTTCAAAGCCGGCAGCAGCTTTGGGAGGGGGAAATCTTGACCACAAGCCCTGTGGCTCTCCCTAGATCTCGAACCGAAACGATGCACACAAAAAGTCCCATTTGCAATTTTGAATCTAGTAAAGGAGACTGGGGAAACTCCCCCCTCTGTAGATCTTGCCGATAAGGTTGCCAAAACCTCAGAAAGTAACCCCTGGAACAAATTCCTGCAGCTCAAAGGGGGGGGGGTGAGCAAGCAGCCCTGCAGCCTCACATATTTTGCAAACATTTGTCCTCCAGTTGTGAACATTCTTAAGACACAAAATGGATAGACTGCCAACTGGAAGAGCAGGACTGAATGATCAGACACTGACTGCTGATGGGAATCTTGATATATTTTTAGGTCAGCGGTTCCCAAACTGTGGGTCAGGACCCACCAGTGGGTCGCGAGCAGTGGTGGGATTCAAATAAATTAACAACTGGTTCTATGACATCATAGCCTGAGCAAAAAAAACCCCGAAGCCAGCCAAGGTAAGCGAGTGGGCGGGGCCCGGCCATTTAACAACTGGCTCCATAGAACCTGTGCGAACCCCCTGAATCCCACCACTGGTCGCGAGCCAATTTCAAGTGAGTTGCAAAGCACCTAGGAACTTGACCCAGCAAGTAGCATTACAAGCCGGTAAACCCCTACTCAGAAGTGAGGCCCATTGAGTTCAATGGGACTCACTCCCTGGTAAGCCTCATTGAACATACTAGACTTCCTTCTAAGTAGGGATGTGCTCTTGCAGTATGATTTAAGCCCCCAGCAGGTTGAAACCCCCACTTTTTCTCATTCCAGTCATTACACTTTAATGCTCCAAAATGCACAGGTCATCGACAAAGCACAGCCGCTGCAGTTACAAAGCAGAGCCACCAGGTGGTGCTCTTGCGGTCCCAGGAAAGTCCCCGCTCCTGGCTGAAAGTGGAAGATGCCACTTTGGGAACACGACTTCCATCCTGTTCAAGAGGGTTGGATCACCGACATTGTCATGGATGGAGGAAGAGGAGATATGGAGGAGATATTCTTAATGGAGGAGGTATTTTGTTCAACCTCTGATAATCAAAGTGCATACCGCATTAGATCTATGTAGGTAAGTTCCCAAACTTCTTATTTATTTATTTGAAAAAATTATATCCCGCCTTTCCCATGCCAAAGCAAATGCCCAATGGGCAGGCTAGTCAAAACCACCACTTTTCAATGGGTTTTTACAAATACACAGTCTTCTGCAATTCAACAAATAATCCTCACTTCCGGATGCTGCCTTCACAGTGTGGTTCTCTCCTCTGGCTGCATGCTGTAGAGTTTCAGCAGGCAATCATAAGTCCAGCCTGGACAGGTCCTCAAGGCTAAACTCCATTCTTTTGCCGGCTGGCCTTCTCACACATTCCAACACTGGTTGATCAGCTAGCTCCACAGCGACTCCGTCCTGCTACAACGGGTACTGCACTACAGATTCTCTCCAAGCAGAGACTATTGAATTATGTTGTCAGGGGGCTTTTGGTCAGAGACGTTCTGCCAATTGCAAGTTTCTTTTTGAGGATGACGGACAACAACCTAACCTATTGAAGCCAGCATTCTATTTCCTACCAATCAGGGATCACATACTGATACCATTTCATCCCAGTATATAGCACTGATTCCATGCTGACCTCACAAACAAGACTGCTTCAGAGGGAAGGTCCTGCTTTCTTGACCTCTCACATGTGTGATTCTAGCTCGTCAAGGGCCTGAGGACAAGCAATGCGCATTGTGTGCAAGTGTTTCCTGAATAGGTGAACACCTTTCCCCCTTAGTGCAGAAACAGGCAGTGTATTTTTCGAAGCCGACAAAAGTGTTTGCAAAAAATTCCAGGCACACACACACCTGATTTGAACTCAAGTCACAGCTTAGGGATTACTGGCCTTGGTAAAGAGATTTGTCCTCCTCTAAACAAGATACCTGACATAGTGGGTTAGCTTGAGCTGCTGAGGCTCCAATGAAACTATTAAAAGTATACCGAAGACTGTAGAGCAACGGTGGTTTCTTTGCTAGACAACCCTTTGGCAGGTGAACCCGATTCTCCAAACGTCCCACATTTCTACAAGGTTTTAAGAACATAAGAACATAAGAAGAGCCTTGCTCGATCAGGCCAAAGGCCCATCTAGTCCAGCCTCCTGTATCTCACAGTGGCCCACCAGATACCTCAGGGAACACACGAGACAACAAGATGCCTGCATCCCATTGCCACTCCCTTGCACCTGGCATTCTGAAGTAGCTTACTACTAATGCACCACCCATCATGGCCTATAGCCCACGATGGACTTTTCCTCCAGAAATCTGTCCAATCCCCTTTTAAAGGCATCTAGGCCAGACGCCATCACCACCCCCTGTGGCAAAGAGTTCCACAGACCAATTACCTGCTGGGTAACTCTATTCATTTTGCTGTTCATTAATGCGTGGAAGAAAATGCTGAAGCCCAAGCTTCAGTTTAAACGGCGAGGGAAAGCGAGTTCATGAACTCGAATCATTTAAGCACGTTTGCCGAGAGCCAGAGCCCCATTTGCGACACTTTGAAAAAGCTTCAGGGGAGCCTCAAGACAGACACCCTAAACAGTAGTCAAAACAGACCTCCCTCCCAGGTGAGGTTTCCCTGATGAGAAAGCCAAGGGGATCTTTGAAGAGCTGTCAATGTCACCCCGAGGCTGTGAGATTCAGCCTGTGCGTCAACAAGGGCAAGAAAGGAAGCCGTGTGTAAGTGCTCAGGAATTCCTCTACATCTTCTTCTGCATTTTTTGTGTGTGCATTTTTTTTTTTGCAGGCAGTTTCACAATATAAACAGGAAATGTACTCTTTAATGGGCAGCCCAATCCTAAGCTGGGCAGAAGCAGGCCTGCATAGCAGCCTAGCCAAGGTACGAGACATCTGGAGCTCACCCCGGGGCAAGGAGATACTTGTCCCCTTACCCCGGGGTAAACCCCAGGCACAGTGGTGTCATTCAAATGATTTAGGAACAGGAACTCACTTTTGATTGGCACAGCCATGGAGCCCGTTAGGATCCGGAACACCCGTTCTGGTCCGTTCCCCCTGAATGACATCACTGCCTTTCACCCTCTGAGTGCCGGCCAACCAAGAAGAAAAGCTCTTTGCAGAGGAATTGGGAGGGGGGAGGAGGGAGAGTGAAGTGGGCGGAGTCAGCCCTAATTTTAACTAGTGGAACTGAGTTCCCCCGCGTTCCCCCTGCATGACATCACTGCCCAGGCAGCCCAATGGGGCTGTGTGGGCTTGCACCTGCAAAACAGCAGGCGCAAGTCCGAGTGGTCCATATCAATCAATCAATCAATCAATCAATCAATCAATCAATCAATCAATCAA
>JAJKFI010033693.1:0-16555 GCA_029204185.1 Lerista edwardsae
GAGAGAGAGAGAGAGAGAGAGAGAGAGAGAGAGAGAGAGAGAGAGAGGTGTCAGATAGCCCGGGGCAGCTCAGACACAAATGTTGAGAAGCTATTAATCAAACAGCCATTTAGAGCGCAATCCTAAACTGGAGTTAGGCCAGCATAAACTAAGCCAGCACTGTTTGGCCGGCACCAGGACCACCGTAAAGCATGTTTGGACCACTCTTGGAGTCAGGGAGGATGGTGCATGTGTGTGTGCTGGCCTCTCTGACTCTGAGAGTGGTCCAAACATATTTTACAGTGTCCCTTGTGCTGGCCAGACTTTGCTTTCTTTACCTCATATTTACCTCAGAATTTTACCTCATAAATTTACCTCAGAATGCCAGATACAAGGGAGTGGCGTTTGGACCACTCTTGGAGTCAGGGAGGATGGTGCATGTGTGTGTGCTGGCCTCTCTGACTCCAAGAGTGGTCCAAACATACTTGATGGTGTCCCTTGTGCTGGCCAGACTTTGCTTTCTTTACCTCATATTTACCTCAGAATTTTACCTCAGAATTTTACCTCAGAATGCCAGATACAAGGGAGTGGTGTCTGGACCACTCTCGGAGTCAGGGAGGATCGCGCACGTCCGTGTGTTGGCCTCTGTGACTCCGAGAGTGGCCCCAACATACTTGACGGAGTCCCGTATTATTCATACAGACCAAGGTTTTCACCATTTTGGCCGTGAGTGCCACGCTTAGCATGTTGCCTCCCTAAAGCATGTTGCCTGGTACAATTGCACCCCCCCTGCAGTTCTTTAGCTATGCCTCTGCAGAACAGCCACCAGCAAGAGCCATTGGGGGAAAAAAAACACCATGCTGGGGTGAAGAGGGGCAGTTGCTCTTCTGTCCAACCCCTCTGAAAGGCACCTAGGCCAGTTGCCATCACCACCTCCTGTGGCAAGGAGTTCCACAGATGAATGACCTGCTGGGTTAAAAACTGCTTCCTTTTATCTGCTCTAACTTTCCCAATGCTCAATTAGAGTGGCTGTCCCCTGGTTCAGGTGTTGTGAGAGAGGGAAAAGAGCATCCCTCTTTGGACTCCGTCCCTCCCCTGCATCAATTTGTATGTGTCAATCATGTTGCCCAGCTCCAGGGTTGCAGCCTGGCAAGGCCATGCCTAATAAGGAAGCTCCCATCTGCTTGTGGCTTCTGTTTTGCGGCTGCTTTGTCTTCCCCTCTCAGCATGAGGTTAGTAATAGGTGCCCCGCCCTTGCAAAGTGCTTTGTAATCTGGGCATTAGGAGTTATTGGGAGGTATGAGCCATGCATTTGCCTTGACACGTCGGGAGCATGGAAGAGGGGTTGGCCTCGCTCCATCAAGTATGTGTGAAGAAAGAAACAGTGGCCTACAAGCGCTGAAGTCAAAGGAGTGGATGAGGTAGAGGGAACGAGCCCAGCAGATTATTTCATCCAGGAAAGAATCACTGAAAGGGAGAGTTGAAACTTTGGTGGTCCAAAGGAGGGAAGGAGCAGGTAAGAACATAAGAAGAGCCCCATCAGATCAGGCCTAAGGCCCATCCAGTCCAGCTTCCTGTATCCCACAGTGGCCCACCAGATGCCTCAGGGAGCACACAGGACAAGAAGATGCCTGCATCCTGTCGCCACTCCACTGCATCTGGCATTGGGAGGTAGCTTACTTCTAAAGTATGGAGGTTGCACAACCCATCACGGGCTGTAGCCTGCGATGGACTTTTCCTCCAGAAATCTGTCCAGTCCCCTTTGAAAGGCATCTAGGCCAGGTGCCAGCGCCACCTCCTGTGGCAAGGAGTTCCACAGATGAACGACCCGCTGAGTACAAAAAGTATTTCCCTTTATCTCTTCTCATTCTCCCAACACTCCATTTTAGTGATATTGTGAGAGATATAAATTACGTTTTTTTTAAAATCATGATGTACAGTAAGTCACCTTGAACCCCCTCCTGTAAGGAATAAAGCGGGATATATATTTTCTTAAATAAGTAAATATGTGAAATTTTTTTAAAAAATTCTAGCTCCCATTCTAAAGCCTCCCTTGAAATGTTGCCTCTCCTTGCATTTGGAATGTCAGGGGTTAACCCTTGCCATCTTCACATAGGATTAAGAAAGACCTATGCAAGAGAGGAGATTCTGGTTGGACATCAGGAAGAATTTCTTGACGATAAGGGCATTTTGGCAGTGGAACACCTTGCCACTGGAGGGAGGCGGTGGATTTCTCCCTCACTGGAGACCTTCAAGCAGAGGCTCGACAGGCACCTGCTGGAGATGCTCTAGGGGGATTTCCTGTGACAGGCAGGGGGTTGGACTAGATGACCTTGTAGGCAGTGGTGTCATCTAAATGATTTAATAACAGGTACTCACTTTTTATTGGCACTTGTCGGGACCCGCCCACCGGAAGTAACGTCATAAGCCAGAAGTGATGTCGTGGCAGGAAGTGACATGAAAAAAGCCCTTTTTGAGGCCTCAGGCAATTTTAAACTGACCCAACAGTTGCAACAGTATTCCACAGCACCCCCAGAACATGTTAAGGAGGCCTGGCATCATGTTAAAACCCCAGAGCAACTCATTTTTCAGTGGCAAGGAAAGGCAAGGCTCCGCTCGCTGCCTGCCTGCCTGCCTGGCTCTGAGAACATGCAGGCAACTCAAACATGCAGGAAATTCAAACGTTGCAGAGGGCGGAGTCGACGAGTGGGCGGGCGAATGGGCGGGGCCAGCTGTAATCCTAGAAACCGGTACTCGCATACCCCCGTGTACCCCCTGCATGACATCACTGCTTGTAGGTCCCTTCCAACTCGATGATTCTATGACCGCTTCCTGCTGCCTGAAACCCCAGCACAGAACTAGATGGATCCGTGTTTTCATTGTGTGCTAAACAGCCTCCAGTGGAAATCAGGGTCAAGGCATTGAAACATGGGCTGAAACGACCCAAAATTGCAAAGGGAACGGAGGTGGTGGTGGTGGTTCGATGACGGCAAACAAACAATTCAGCTGGCCTGATAAGCAAAATATTGCTTTTAACAGAAGCCCTTTTGCAGCTCCTTTCAGATTCCCTCGCCCCCTCCTCTGCCCCTTGAAGCTCTTCGGAGGCCAATTTTGTTTTTTGCCCTCATTGCGCTTGTTGCCTGGGTACTTTTGCAGCAGCTGCCTGCCAGGTGCAAGTGGAAGCCCTTCTTGCCATCATGGTGGCTGGCTAGCTGCAGGGGCTGGTGAGGGAGAAAACACCCATCAGAAAGATCAAGCGAAGGCAGTGGCGGATCTAGGGGGTGGCAGGGGGGCAAGAGCCCTGGGCGCCGTCTTGGGGCCATCTAGAGGGGCGCCAGTGGCCCCTGCAACATTGTGCAGGTAGACCTGGGCTCCGGACCCCAGGTCTACCCATGGGACCAGCCGCGAGTAGACCTGGGCTCCCTTGAAGGGAGCCCAGGTCTACCCGCGGCCGTTTCTATTGGGTAGACCAGGGCTCCCTCGAGGGGAGTCCAGGTCTACCCGGGGCTGCTTCTGGTGGGTAGACCTGAACTCCTATGGGGGCACACTTCTATTGGGTGCCCCGGGCACCATTTTGACTAGTATAGGTCCGCCCCTGAGCGAAGGCAACATATTCAGTTGGGGAGCCCAAGAGCCCGAGTGCTGTAGTTAAACCCTTGTGCCACTAGATGGCATCAGCGGTTGTTCTTTTTTCAAATCCACTTTGAGCCTCCAAATAGGCCTCGATGTTTTCAGTCTACCCTGCCTGCACTCAGTTCTCTCTCTGCTTCCTTTCCTAATTAATTTTCTGAAGATGCTGGAGTCTGCCTGAAGTGGTCGTCTAGGGTGACCTCGCCTCCTTTAGAAGTGGCCCTCTTGGGAGCCCGGCAATGGAATAATAGACCTGGCATTCTTTGGCAATTTCCGCCTTGTAAATAGCGTCTTCTGCGGGAGGAAGAGAGGATGAAAACAAGTCATGGCCGCACTTCGTTTTCCAGGGGCTGTCTGTGCCTCTTTGTTGCCCAGAGATCCGCCGGGTGCTTTGGTCTTTTTTGTTCTCTCCATCTAATTAACTGACATTCAATAGAAGCTTCCCTAAGCCCTCCCCCTCAACACACACACACACACACATACACACACACACACACACACACACACCCCTTCACCATCAGCACCGCAGTTTCATTCTAGGACAGGATAGCATCTGGGGAGGGGGGGAGCCTAGAAGCAGACTGCAGAGGGCCAACCGCCAGGAGGAGAGAGGAAATGGCATTAAATTAGGAGCCAGACTTGCCCACGGAACAGTGGAAAGGTTTGCGAGCTTGGAATGTTGAATCATGCAAATAGAGTGGAAAGGTGGAAGGAGATTGGCCAGCTGGCTAGTGATGTCACAAGAGCCCTTCATTCTGATTTTAGAGAGTCCATTTCTTACTGCAAGTGGGAATGTGGAATTCCTCTTCCTCCTTCTTTTGCAATAGGGCTGGGGGTGGGAGAGACACTTTCTTCTGTGGTTAGCTGTGTGTGTGTTCCAAAGAGACTATTCCGCCTGATTTTTAGATTGTTTGTGTACACTTTTGTACAGTGGGTTAAACCGCTGCTGCTGGGCTTTCTGACCGGAAGGTTGGGAGTTCGAGACTGCGCGACGGAGTGAGCTCCCGTGGCTTGTCCCAGCTCCTGCCAACCTAGCAGTTCAAAAGCACCTAAAAATGCAAGTAGATAAATAGGGACCACTTCGTGGGAAGGTCATGGCGTTCCGTGCGCTACAGCATATAGTCATGCCGGCCACATGACCACGGAAGCTTGTCCTTGGACAAACGCCGGCTCTACAGGCTTAGAAACGGAGATGAGCACCGCCCCCTACAGTCGGTCACGAATAGACCATCCGGTCGTGGGGAAACCTTTACCTTTACCTCTATAAATGTGACGTTGTGGCAGTCTGTTGTCTGTGCATCTGTGCATCCGTCTGTTGGGCAGCCTTAGACTTGAATGATTTTACTGACAACAAGCAAAAATCAAGCAAACGAGTAAATAGATAGATGCTTTTGTTTATCCATCCCTTCATCTTCCTCATGGGACAGGAAGGAGAGAGGAGGCGTTCAATTGGATAGAGAACTTGAAGGGATGAAATGACAGAATGGAAGCTAACTCAGCCTTTGGAGAGGACACGTGTTTAGTGATGACCCCTGATGGACTAAAGGGGGAGAAGAATCCCATACGTCTGTTCACCTCTCCCTGCCAAGAATCAATGCTGAATGTCCATTATCAGAGCTGATAAGAACCACCCACGTGGAAAGGGCAGATGAGCATTCATATTCCGGCACTTATTTGGTGTGCAGCACCGTCCTTGCTGAAACCGAAAGCAAGGTGGACGTCAGATCCCACATCAAGAAAGCCAAGGAACGGCTCTGCCGCCCCTGGCTTTGTACCCGCTTGTCAATTCCAATCAAAGCCTAACACCCAAGGAATTGCGAGGTGTGCACTGGAGACATCGCAAGGGAATCTCTTGACCCAGTGGTGTCATCTAACTGATTTAAGAACAGGTACTCACTTTTGATTGGCACGTGTTGGGACCCGCCCACCGGAAGTGACGTCATAAGCCGGAAGTGAGGTCGTGGCAGGAAGGGACATGAAAAAAGCCCTTTTGGAGGCCTCAGATGATTTTAAACTGACCCAACAGTTGCAACAGTATTCCACAGCACCCCCAGAACATGTGAAGGAGGCCTGGCATCATGTTAAAACCCCAGAGCAACTCATTTTTCAGTGGCAAGGCAAGGGAAGGCAAGGCTCCGCTCGCTGCCTGCCTGCCTGGCTCAGAGAACGTGGAGGCAACTCAAACATGCAGGACATTCAAACGTTGCAGAGGGCAGAGTCGACGAGTGGGCGGGCAAATGGGCGGGGCCAGCCGTAATCCTAGAAACCGGTACTCGTGTACCCCCGCGTACCCCCTGCATGACATCACTGACCCCGAAGCTCTCTTGGCAAGAACCTCTTGTATGGTTAAGAACATAAGAACATAAGAAGAGCCCCATTGGATCAGGCTAAAGGCCCATCTAGTCCAGCTTCCTGTATCTCACAGTGGCCCACCAGATGCCTCAGGGAGCACCCAAGACCACAAGATGCCTGCATCCTGTTGCCACTCCCTTGCACCTGGCATTCTGAAGTTGCCTACTATTAACGTAAGGAGGTTGCCCAACCCATCATAGCCTATAGCCCACGATGGACTTTTCCTCCAGAAATCTGCCCAGTCCCCTTTGAAAGGCATCTAAGCCAGATGCCATTTCCACCTCCTGTGGCAAGGAGTTCCATAGGTTAATTACCCGCTGGGTAAAAATTTTTTTCCCTTTTTTCTGTTTTAACTCTCCCAACACTCAATTTCAGTGGATGCCCCCTGGTTCTGGTATTGTGAGAGAGGGAAAAGAACATCCCTCTATTGACTCTATCCCTCCCGTGCATAATTTTATATGTCTCAATCATGTCCCCCCTCAGGCGCCTTTTTTCTAGGCTGAAGAGCCCCAAACGCTGCAGTCTTTCTTCATCAGGGAGGTGCTCCAGCCTAGTAATCATTTTTGTCGCTCTCTTCTGCACCTTTTCCAGCTTTTTAGGGGGGCATCTCTCACTGTTGGGCAGCACAACCCCTCCGCCCCACATCACAACCTCCACTTCCTCCCCCAAAGAATGAATACCTGATGCTGAGGACTTTAACCCGGCCATTCTGGAGCAGCTTCAAAAGCCCTCTGAAATACCGTGGGGAACCGCAAAGAAAAGAACAGGAACAAAATAAGACAAGGCTCTTTCCAAAGATGGGAAACCAGTGCTCTGAAAATGCCTTGTGATGCCTTGTGCTCTGAAAAGCGATGGCATTTTCATTTGTGCACCCCCCCTTTCAAGCACACCAATTCCAAGTGCTTTAATGAGAGCGTGCCCCAGCTTGGAAAGAACAATGGGACTTTCTGATGAATAATGGGGCAGTTGGAAAAAGGAGGACAACTGTTTCTTGTTCTTGTTTTGCCGGCTCCGTCTTCCCAATAGGTAGAGGTGTAGGGTTTTGGGGTGATATATTTCCCCCCAAAATTTCTCGATTAAATTAGCAAATGGTGGTGTTATATGTTTCCAGTCTACCTTCTCATTCCAAGTTCCCATTTCTATTCATTTTAAATGCTTTAAAAGTATACTAGCAGATACACTATTGGTGGTTTAGTGCCAGCAGCTGCAGTCACAGTATTATTTCTAATTGGAAAAGTCATCTATTGTAATTTCTGGGAAAGATCCTCAACACCAGAACACAGTGGTTTGCATTTTTATTTGGCTATTTTAACCACCAAAAGGCAGTGTTTTGTGTGGTGCTTAATTATTTATTATTATTATTATTATTTATTGAATTTATATCCCGCCTTTTTGCCCGAAGGCACTCAAGGCGGCATTACAATAAAAAAGCAATAAAAACAAAGTTTACATTAAAAAACAATTAAAAGCAATGTTAAAATACAATTAAAAATTTAAAAAGAGCAAGCAACAAACCCCGTAGATCATAAGATTAAAGGTTAAAGAGATATAGCCTGTCAACAGTTAAAAGCTTTTTGAAATAAAAAGGTCTTCAGCCCCTGCCGAAATATTAACAAAGAGGGGACAGTTCTCAATTCAAAGGGGATTCCAAAGTTGGGGGACCACCACTGAGAAGGCCCTCTTCCTGGCCGCCGCCCCTCTCACCTCTCCTGGTGGCGGCACAGTCAAAAGGGCCAACAACAACAACAACAAAAACCAACCCTACCAATACGCCAAACTTGTGTAATGTAATAGGTGGTTTAGAGCACAATCCTAACCTGGAGTTAGGCCGGCACAGTGAGGCCAGCAAAGTTTGGCCAGCACAAGGGCTACTGTAAAGTGTCTTTGGACCACTCTCGGAGTCAGGGAGGATGGTGCACATCTGTGCGCTGGATGTGCCTCTGAAAGTGGCCCCAACATACTTTAAGGTGTCCCTTGTGCCAGGCAAACTTTGCTGGTCTAACTATGTTGGCCTAACTCCAGGTTAGGATTGCACTCTAAGTTAGGATTTGAATACTGGTCTCCCAAGTCTGGGCCACAGTGACCCATGCCCAAGTGACATCTAGATTAGATTATTGCAATGTGCTCTACTTGGGGCTGCCTTTGAAGACGGTCCGGAAATTGCAACTAGTACAGAACGCGGCGGCTCGGGTGGTTGCTGGGGCACGTCGGTTTGACTCTGCCGAGCCGTTGCTTTGGCGACTACACTGGCTGCCGGTTCTGTTCCGGGCCCAATTCAAGGTGCTAGTTTTGACTTTTAAAGCCCTTTACGGCTCGGGTCCGGGGTATTTGAGGGACCGCCTCCTTCCATATAATCCTACCCGTACTCTTAGATCATCTGGAGGGGCCCTTTTGACTGTGCCACCACCAGAGGAGGTGAGAGGGGTGGCGGCCAGCAGGAGAGCCTTCTCAGTGGTGGCCCCCCAACTTTGGAATACCCTCCCCTTAGAATTGAGAACTGCTCCCTCGTTGTTAACATTTCCGCGGGGGCTGAAGACCTTTTTATTTCAAAAAGCTTTTAACTGTTGACAGGCAGGCTGGCTGGTGTGTTATATTTTATACCTTATGATCCACAGGGCTTGTTGTTTTTAAATTCTATTGCTTTGTTTTATTTTTGTTTTACTGTATTGTTTTAATATTGTTTTTAAATTGTTTTTTTAATGTTAAATTTTATATTTCTATATTGTAATGCCGCCTTGGGTGCCTTCGGGCAAAAAGGCGGGGTAGAAATCCAATAAATAATAATAATAATAATAATAATAACAATAATAATAATAAATAAGTAACTCTCAAGCCACTACACCATCTTGTACTGGGCAGGTTGTGAGATGTGTTAAAGTGGGTTGATGGGCAACACTGGAGCACAGTTAAGCCTATTTGGTGTGCCGAACGTCACTTTGTCACAGAATTTGTGGGAGTAAGGATTGGTGCCAAGATTACACTGTGACTCAAGCCCTTGTTGCCTGAACATGTGGAAAGGCCCTTATTAGTAGGATTTATGGCCTCATCTAAGCCCTTTTGAGTTTTCCAGGCCTATTAAGTAAATGTTTCAGTGATATCCGTCAACCTTTGTGAAAGGCCAAGGAAAAAGGGGAGAGGGTTTGGCACAGAAGTGGATCCTGTACGAATCCCTTTGCTAAGCAAAATAATAATGCGGCTGTTCTATTTGTGTATCACCTTATACTTGCAATGGATCCAAGGTAGCAGAAGCATTAGGTCTTGACTTCTCTGACTTGTGGATTTGGCTTTTAAGGGTACAATCCTAACCTGGAGTTAGGCCGGCCCAGTTAGGTCAGCAAAGTTTGGCCAGCACAAGGGCCACCGTAAAGCATGTTTGGACCACTCTCGGAGTCAGGGAGGATGGCGCCCGTCTGTGTGCTGGCCTCTCTGACTCCGAGAGTGGTCCAAACATCCTTTACAGTGTCCCTTGTGCCGGCCAGACTTTGCTTTATTTACCTCATATTTACCTCAGAAATTTACCTCAGAATGCCAGATACAAGGGAGTGGCGTTTGGACCACTCTCGGAGTCAGGGAGAATGTATGCTGGGTACAATCCTAAGGGTACAATCCTAACCTGGAGTTAGGCCGGCCCAGTTAGGTCAGCAAAGTTTGGCCAGCACAAGGGCCACCGTAAAGCATGTTTGGACCACTCTCGGAGTCAGGGAGGATGGCGCCCGTCTGTGTGCTGGCCTCTCTGACTCCGAGAGTGGTCCAAACATCCTTTACAGTGTCCCTTGTGCCGGCCAGACTTTGCTTTATTTACCTCATATTTACCTCAGAAATTTACCTCAGAATGCCAGATACAAGGGAGTGGCGTTTGGACCACTCTCGGAGTCAGGGAGAATGTATGCTGGGTACAATCCTAAGGGTACAATCCTAACCTGGAGTTAGGCCGGCCCAGTTAGGTCAGCAAAGTTTGGCCAGCACAAGGGCCACCGTAAAGCACGTTTGGACCACTCTCGGAGTCAGGGAGGATGGCGCCCATCTGTATGCTGGTTCCTCTGACTCCAAGAGTGGTCCAAACATCCTTTACGGTGTCCCTTGTACTGGCCAACCTTTGCTGGCCTAACTGTGCTGGCCTAACTCCAGGTTAGGATTGCACCCATAGTGGAAGCAAATCACTCTCCAAATCTGTTTTCTATTAAGAGTTCCCTGACTGCTGAATCATTATCCATGCACCTTTTAAAAAAAAATAGATAAAAATAGATACTGGCTTTTAACAGATAACAGTCAAATGAAACTTTTTTGGCAGATTACAGGGTAGGGTTTTGTTTTGTTTTTTGCTTCACAAAAGCAAGAAGGGCCGAAAATGGTGTTATGTGTTTTTATTTTGTCATCACCTTTTTCTTCCAGCTTTACCTACAGTTTATTTTTTTCTCGTTATTGCAATTCAGAAAATGACCACCAGATGGCAATATAGGAGCAGTTTACAGAGGACAATGCACTGCTACCCTGTGCTGGCCTGTTTTCTCTCCTCTTTGCACTGGGCCGTCCCTTGTCTTACAGCTATATTGATTTATTTCTTTGTTTGAAGAGCCTTTCAGCTTTGCACCTTGATTTCTGAGAGCTACAGAGTCACCGAGATTCACGGTCCAATATTACAGAGTGATTTATAGAGCAGGGTGACCAAATGCCCCAAGGACCTCAAAAAACAAAAACAAAACAACAAAAAAAGCCCTCCAAAGTCACGAATTCGTATCACGAATCCTCCTGATGGTATACATTTAGCAGAAGCAAATCACTCCCCAAATTGGTTTTCTATTAAGAGTTTCCTGACTCCTGAATTTGAATCTTAAACAGGGATGGTTCCCCGTTTCCTCTCCCTTTTCACCTCCCTAACACAATTTAAATTGTAAGCTCCTTGGGGCAGGAACCTGTAATTGGTGTGCTTTGCACTGCAAGTTGCCATGAGGGAAAAATAAGTAAGTGTTGTTCAACAACAACAACAATGACAACAACGACAACAAAATATTTAAAATGCAATTAAAATATTTAAATGCAATTTGACCCCCCAAAAATAATATGCAGTTGAATACAGCCAGTTCAGTGCAGTGGCTTGTCTGTTAGGAGCAAGATTTGAAAGGGGTTGGTGGCTTCTGTGAGATTGATGGAAGAAATGAGATAAGGGAAACCGAGATGACCTTCCCTGATAGAATAATTTAATCAAATTGACTCTGGAATTTGCTAATATTAACAGCACTATCCTATGTGCGTCTGCTCAAAAGCAAGAGCCAGAGTTTCTCAGACTGTGGGTCGGGACCCACTAGGTGGGTCACACGAGCCAATTTCAGGTGGGTCGCATAGCACCTAGGGCTGCCATTATTAAAAATATGGGAAGATGGGATGCTGGAAAGGGTGGTTTTATTTGTGTCAATGTTGTAGATAGGCTTTTTTTCTTCCTTTTTCCCCATTCCCTTTTTTCCCTTTCCAACTTTTGGAAAATGGCTGAGAAATTACCCAATTGCTGTGTTCTCAGGAAAGCAGCAGGCTCTGGCGTCACAATGACGGAACCTCCGGCCATGACATCACTTCCGGTGGGTCCCAGACGGATTGTCGTTGTAAAAAAGTGGGTCCCAGTGCTAAAATGTTTGCGAACCACCACTTTAACTTTCAGGAAGAAGAGCCAGTCTTAAAGTGTTCGGTGGGTCCTGAAGCAGAATTATTTGGTCCGGTGCGTTCCCGGGCTACAGCGATAGGTGGCGCTGCGCCCTTGCGGAACGTCCCGGCGCCGCGCCGCTATCGGACGCCTTGCCTAAGCTTGCCGAGCCATAAAACCATTGAGGATCTCAACTCAGGCGCCAGGTGAGTAATAGACAGGATAATCCAGAGCGATTGCTCGCAGTTTACCTCCCCCAACAAGCGCCGCAAGAGTTACTCATTAACGTGAGTACATGTGTGTATGGCGGAAGGCTTGCACTTCAAGTGGTCCGTCTTTGGGGAAGAAAGAAGGCAAGAAGGCGTGGAAAGCGGGGAGGTTAGCGCCACCAGTCTTGTTCTCGACGGAGCTGGACTCAATCTCCAGTAATTTAAGGAGTAAAAGGTAAAGGTAAAGGTTTCCCCACGACCGGATGGTCTAGTCATGACTGACTGTAGGGGGCGGTGCTCATCTCCGTTTCTAAGCCTGTAGAGCCGGCGTTTTGTCCGAGGAGAAGCGTCCGTGGCCATGTGGCCGGCATGACTCTACGCCGTAGCGCACGGAACGCTGTTACCTTCCCTCCAAAGTGGTCCCTATTTATCTACTGGCGTTGTTTTAGGTGCTTTCGAACTGCTTGGTTGGCAGGAGCTGGGACAAGCGACGGGAGCTCACTCCGTCGCGCAGTCTCGAACTAACATAAGAACATAAGAACATAAGAAGAGCCATGCTGGATCAGGCCAAGGGCCCATCTAGTCCAGCTTCCTGAATCTCACAGCGGCCCACCCCAGGTGCCCCAGGGAGGCAGGAGACAACAAGATGCTTGCATCCTGTTGCCACTCCCTTACACCTGGTACCTGTAGCCCACCACCTTTGTAAGGAGGTTGCACAATCCATCATTGCCTATAGCCCACAATGGATCTTTCCTCCAGAAATCGGTCTAATCCTCTCTTAAAGACATCAAGACCAGATGCCATCACCACCTCCTGTGGCAAGGAGTTCCACAGATTAACTACCCGCTGGGTAAAAAAGTACTTCCTTTTATCTGTTTTAACTCTCCCAACCCTCAGTTTTAGTGGATGCCCCCTGGTTCTGGTGTTGTGAGAGAGGGAAAAGAACATCCCTCTATCAACTCTATCCCTTCCATGCATAATTTTGTATGTCTCAATCATGTCCCCCCTCAGGCGCCTTTTTTCTAGACTGAAGAGCCCCAAACGCTGCAGTCTTTCTTCATAAGGGAGGTGCCCCAGCCCCGTAATCATTTTTGTCGCTCTCTTCTGCACCTTTTCCAACTTCACTACGTCCTTTTTGAGATGCGGCGACCAGAACTGGACACAATATTCCAGGTGCGGCCTTACCATTGCTTTGTACAATGGCATGATAATATTGGCTGTTTTATTCTCAACCCCTTTTTTAATTACCCCGAGCATGGAATTGGCTTTCTTAATTGCTGCCGCACACTGGGTCGATACCTTCATGGAATTGTCCACCAGCACCCCAAGATCTCTCTCCTGAGCTGTCACAGACAGCTCAGAACCCATTAGCCTATAGGTGAAGTTTTGGTTTTTGGCCCCAATGTGCATCACTTTACATTTGTTTACGTTGAAACGCATCTGCCATTTGGCTGCCCATTCCCCCAACTTGGAGAGATCCTTCTGGAGCTCTTCACAATCCTCTCTGGTTTTCACCACCCGGAAAAGTTTTGTGTCATCTGCAAACTTGGCCACCTCGCTGCTTATCCCTGTCTCTAAGTCATTTATGAATAAGTTGAAAAGCACGGGCCCCAAGAACTCCCAACCTTCTGGTCGGAAAGCCCAGCAGCAGTGGTTTAACCCGCTGCACCACCATATCCCACAATTTAAGGGGTTCCCTCTCCTGTTTGTGCCCCACAATAATTCCTACGTGTTGCTTTTCTGGCTGTGTGTGCTCTGATCTGAGGTCTTGTGTGTGCTCTGATCTGAGATATGTGATCATACCCCAGTGCGCGTATCTCCTGCTGCAGCAGCTGTGATCTCTATGGGCTGTAGTTCAATGGGGCCAGCAGAGCAGCTTGGCCTTGGGCCCTTCCCACCTGCCCCTGCCTCCGAACTGCCCAAAATGGGCCTCCTGGAAGCTGTTGGTGATGGTGTCATCATGTCACGACCATCTCTTTCCAGGTGTGGCCCATGGCACCACCAGTGCTTTTCTTGACTGTGGGAATGCCCTGCATTGGGCACGCTCAGTGATATCATGCAGGGGGTACGCGGGGGTACGCGAGTACCGGTTCCTAGGATTACGGCTGGCCCCGCCCATTTGCCCGCCCACTCGTCGACTCCGCCCTCTGCAACATTTGAATTTCCTGCACGTTTGAGTTGCCTGCATGTTCTCAGAGCCAGGCAGGCGGTGAGTGGAGCCTTTCCTTTCCTTGCCACTGAAAAATGAGTTGCTCTGGGGTTTTAACATGATGCCAGGCCTCCTTCACATGTTCTGGGGGTGCTGTGGAATACTGTTGCAACTGTTGGGTCAGTTTAAAATGGTCTGAGGCCTCAAAAAGGGCTTTTTTCATGTCCCTTCCTGCCACGACCTCACTTCCGGCTTATGATGTCACTTCCGGTGGGCGGGTCCCGACACGTGCCAATCAAAAGTGAGTACCTGTTCTTAAATCATTTAGATGACACCACTGGGCACGCTCCTAGAGCGGGTCCTGCTTCCACGCCCCCTACAGTGGAGGAGGGAGAGTGTGAACACGCTCAGGCGACATAAGAAAAGACCCTCAACTTTTATAGCATCAGTACGGTGAGATGGCCAACCTGTGATCCCTTCAAAGCCAGGAAGGAGCTGGTGAAAGAGTCCACCTCTCAGCACATCATGGGGTGGGGGAAGAATCATTGGTCAGCATGTTGACTGTTGATCAGCACAAGTCAATTATTGACTCAATTAAATACGCTGGGCAATAGGCGTCAACCATGGGTTCTGTTTCGTGGAAGAGGTGCATGCGCGCATCCTTGTGCATGAAAGTATCGGGCGCTTTCACCAGCAGTGTCACACACCCCCTTGCCATCTGGGGTGGCTGAGGGGTGTGTCTTCCCAGTTTGAGAATGAGGCCTAGAAACCCATTCATTGTTATGTTTCAGGTCGTGAGCTAGCAGCAGCGTGAAGGCAGGACAGACAACAAACCCTGTGAGTGGGCGATAGCACAACCCGTCATAAGTCTTGTGACAAAGGAATGCAGGGCCAGCTCTAGCAGCAGCGGGGCCCAATGTGGGGCATTCCTGCGGGGGACCCAACCCTCCCTGCGGGGCCCCCCACTCACCAAGAAGAGCCCTGTTCGTGCCACGTGCAAAGCACAGCATGTGGAAGGAGTCGGTGGTGAGAGCATCACATCCCCGCCAACTGCTTCCATCTTGGGCTGTTCAGAGGCAGAGGCAGGTGGGAGAGACCCAGGTCAAGCTGCTCTGCTCGCCCCACTGACTTGCAGCCCATCGAGATCCCAGCTGTAGCCACGGGCAAGATGCTCACCCTGCTCGTGCGGGGCCCCCTGAAGCGCGGGACCCGATGTGACGACATTGGTCACATTGGCTTAAAGCCAGCCCTGGAGGAATGAATGCATCAGGGTCAGTCTGCAAGGTTTCCAGGTGCCACAGAGCTCCTCTCTCATTTTTGAGAACTCCTCTTATTTTTGCTGGTCTTTTGCTTTTTTGTTCAACCCTGTAGACGTAGGTCTGCAGCCGACAGCAATTGCTGCAGACTTAATTTGGAAGGAAAGCCACGATGAAACCAGTGGGCCATTTTTGAACAACCTGGCTTCACCAAGCCCACAGATGCTTTAATTGTGGGCTGAACTCCCATTAAAAACAAAACAATCCAGTTCTGTCGTCTTGTTTGGTCAAGCTTCCACGGTGGTGTTTGAAAAGTTTGTTGACATGATTGTAAACGACCAGAAGAGTCAGCTGGAAGTTGTATATTTGCAAAGATTTCCAAAGGTGAGGATATATATTGAGAAATGCCAAAGTGCATAGATTGTTGTACACATCTTGAATATTAATATTATAGTTGGATACAGGGGCATAGCTAAAGAAGTGCAGGGGGGTGCAATTGCACCGGGCAACAAGCATTAGGGGGGCAACAAGCTGAGCTTGACACTAGTGGTCAAAATGGTGAAAATTGTGGTATATCTGAATAATACCATCATGTTCCATACCATTTGATGCAGAATTTATTGCAGAACACAATGAAACAAACAGGAATGGAATATCTATCAAATGTTATGGCCCCAAACCCCCAAAACAAAAATACAAGGGTCATGTAAAAATCACAGTTTGTTTAAATCTTCGTTTTTTAAGGAATAATACTGTTGTGTGATGGATCTTTTGGAATGAAACTACAACTGTGACGTCACTTGCTGTTCTGAGGTCTCTTCTGGGGCATAGTTTTTTTTTTTTGCCCTCTGCATTGGGCTATGAGTGGGCTATGAGTGGTCCTCTGAGTGGGACGTGGTGGTGCTGCGGGTTAAACCGCTGCTGCTGGGCTTTCCTACCGGAAGGTTGGGAGTTCAAGACTGCGCGATGGAGTGAGCTCCCGTTGCTTGTTCCAGCTCCTGCCAACCGAGCCGTTCGAAAGCACCTAAATGCGAGTAGATAAATAGGGACCACTTTGGTGGGAAGGGAACGGCGTTCCGTGCGCCACGGCGTAGAGTCATGCCGGGTCACGACTAGATCATTCGGTTGTGGGGAAACCTTTACCTTTTTATTGGGCTATACTGTCATTAGCAACTCCAATGGTTGGATATTTTCATTCAGTCCAATAAAAAATATTACAAAGTGTGTTGTGCAGAACGCTGTAACTAAAGCACAACCAATTGTGGATTTTGGACATTTTTCCCCAATGGACTTGCCAGCTCTCTCTCTCTCTCTCTCTCTCTCTCTCTCTCTCTCTCTCTCTCTC
>JAJKFI010033694.1:0-16248 GCA_029204185.1 Lerista edwardsae
GAGAGAGAGAGAGAGAGAGAGAGAGAGAGAGAGAGAGAGAGAGAGAGGTGTCAGATAGCCCGGGGCAGCTCAGACACAAATGTTGAGAAGCTATTAATCAAACAGCCATTTAGAGCGCAATCCTAAACTGGAGTTAGGCCAGCATAAACTAAGCCAGCACTGTTTGGCCGGCACCAGGACCACCGTAAAGCATGTTTGGACCACTCTTGGAGTCAGGGAGGATGGTGCATGTGTGTGTGCTGGCCTCTCTGACTCTGAGAGTGGTCCAAACATATTTTACAGTGTCCCTTGTGCTGGCCAGACTTTGCTTTCTTTACCTCATATTTACCTCAGAATTTTACCTCATAAATTTACCTCAGAATGCCAGATACAAGGGAGTGGCGTTTGGACCACTCTTGGAGTCAGGGAGGATGGTGCATGTGTGTGTGCTGGCCTCTCTGACTCCAAGAGTGGTCCAAACATACTTGATGGTGTCCCTTGTGCTGGCCAGACTTTGCTTTCTTTACCTCATATTTACCTCAGAATTTTACCTCAGAATTTTACCTCAGAATGCCAGATACAAGGGAGTGGTGTCTGGACCACTCTCGGAGTCAGGGAGGATCGCGCACGTCCGTGTGTTGGCCTCTGTGACTCCGAGAGTGGCCCCAACATACTTGACGGAGTCCCGTATTATTCATACAGACCAAGGTTTTCACCATTTTGGCCGTGAGTGCCACGCTTAGCATGTTGCCTCCCTAAAGCATGTTGCCTGGTACAATTGCACCCCCCCTGCAGTTCTTTAGCTATGCCTCTGCAGAACAGCCACCAGCAAGAGCCATTGGGGGAAAAAAACACCATGCTGGGGTGAAGAGGGGCAGTTGCTCTTCTGTCCAACCCCTCTGAAAGGCACCTAGGCCAGTTGCCATCACCACCTCCTGTGGCAAGGAGTTCCACAGATGAATGACCTGCTGGGTTAAAAACTGCTTCCTTTTATCTGCTCTAACTTTCCCAATGCTCAATTAGAGTGGCTGTCCCCTGGTTCAGGTGTTGTGAGAGAGGGAAAAGAGCATCCCTCTTTGGACTCCGTCCCTCCCCTGCATCAATTTGTATGTGTCAATCATGTTGCCCAGCTCCAGGGTTGCAGCCTGGCAAGGCCATGCCTAATAAGGAAGCTCCCATCTGCTTGTGGCTTCTGTTTTGCGGCTGCTTTGTCTTCCCCTCTCAGCATGAGGTTAGTAATAGGTGCCCCGCCCTTGCAAAGTGCTTTGTAATCTGGGCATTAGGAGTTATTGGGAGGTATGAGCCATGCATTTGCCTTGACACGTCGGGAGCATGGAAGAGGGGTTGGCCTCGCTCCATCAAGTATGTGTGAAGAAAGAAACAGTGGCCTACAAGCGCTGAAGTCAAAGGAGTGGATGAGGTAGAGGGAACGAGCCCAGCAGATTATTTCATCCAGGAAAGAATCACTGAAAGGGAGAGTTGAAACTTTGGTGGTCCAAAGGAGGGAAGGAGCAGGTAAGAACATAAGAAGAGCCCCATCAGATCAGGCCTAAGGCCCATCCAGTCCAGCTTCCTGTATCCCACAGTGGCCCACCAGATGCCTCAGGGAGCACACAGGACAAGAAGATGCCTGCATCCTGTCGCCACTCCACTGCATCTGGCATTGGGAGGTAGCTTACTTCTAAAGTATGGAGGTTGCACAACCCATCACGGGCTGTAGCCTGCGATGGACTTTTCCTCCAGAAATCTGTCCAGTCCCCTTTGAAAGGCATCTAGGCCAGGTGCCAGCGCCACCTCCTGTGGCAAGGAGTTCCACAGATGAACGACCCGCTGAGTACAAAAAGTATTTCCCTTTATCTCTTCTCATTCTCCCAACACTCCATTTTAGTGATATTGTGAGAGATATAAATTACGTTTTTTTTAAAATCATGATGTACAGTAAGTCACCTTGAACCCCCTCCTGTAAGGAATAAAGCGGGATATATATTTTCTTAAATAAGTAAATATGTGAAATTTTTTTAAAAAATTCTAGCTCCCATTCTAAAGCCTCCCTTGAAATGTTGCCTCTCCTTGCATTTGGAATGTCAGGGGTTAACCCTTGCCATCTTCACATAGGATTAAGAAAGACCTATGCAAGAGAGGAGATTCTGGTTGGACATCAGGAAGAATTTCTTGACGATAAGGGCATTTTGGCAGTGGAACACCTTGCCACTGGAGGGAGGCGGTGGATTTCTCCCTCACTGGAGACCTTCAAGCAGAGGCTCGACAGGCACCTGCTGGAGATGCTCTAGGGGGATTTCCTGTGACAGGCAGGGGGTTGGACTAGATGACCTTGTAGGCAGTGGTGTCATCTAAATGATTTAATAACAGGTACTCACTTTTTATTGGCACTTGTCGGGACCCGCCCACCGGAAGTAACGTCATAAGCCAGAAGTGATGTCGTGGCAGGAAGTGACATGAAAAAAGCCCTTTTTGAGGCCTCAGGCAATTTTAAACTGACCCAACAGTTGCAACAGTATTCCACAGCACCCCCAGAACATGTTAAGGAGGCCTGGCATCATGTTAAAACCCCAGAGCAACTCATTTTTCAGTGGCAAGGAAAGGCAAGGCTCCGCTCGCTGCCTGCCTGCCTGCCTGGCTCTGAGAACATGCAGGCAACTCAAACATGCAGGAAATTCAAACGTTGCAGAGGGCGGAGTCGACGAGTGGGCGGGCGAATGGGCGGGGCCAGCTGTAATCCTAGAAACCGGTACTCGCATACCCCCGTGTACCCCCTGCATGACATCACTGCTTGTAGGTCCCTTCCAACTCGATGATTCTATGACCGCTTCCTGCTGCCTGAAACCCCAGCACAGAACTAGATGGATCCGTGTTTTCATTGTGTGCTAAACAGCCTCCAGTGGAAATCAGGGTCAAGGCATTGAAACATGGGCTGAAACGACCCAAAATTGCAAAGGGAACGGAGGTGGTGGTGGTGGTTCGATGACGGCAAACAAACAATTCAGCTGGCCTGATAAGCAAAATATTGCTTTTAACAGAAGCCCTTTTGCAGCTCCTTTCAGATTCCCTCGCCCCCTCCTCTGCCCCTTGAAGCTCTTCGGAGGCCAATTTTGTTTTTTGCCCTCATTGCGCTTGTTGCCTGGGTACTTTTGCAGCAGCTGCCTGCCAGGTGCAAGTGGAAGCCCTTCTTGCCATCATGGTGGCTGGCTAGCTGCAGGGGCTGGTGAGGGAGAAAACACCCATCAGAAAGATCAAGCGAAGGCAGTGGCGGATCTAGGGGGTGGCAGGGGGGCAAGAGCCCTGGGCGCCGTCTTGGGGCCATCTAGAGGGGCGCCAGTGGCCCCTGCAACATTGTGCAGGTAGACCTGGGCTCCGGACCCCAGGTCTACCCATGGGACCAGCCGCGAGTAGACCTGGGCTCCCTTGAAGGGAGCCCAGGTCTACCCGCGGCCGTTTCTATTGGGTAGACCAGGGCTCCCTCGAGGGGAGTCCAGGTCTACCCGGGGCTGCTTCTGGTGGGTAGACCTGAACTCCTATGGGGGCACACTTCTATTGGGTGCCCCGGGCACCATTTTGACTAGTATAGGTCCGCCCCTGAGCGAAGGCAACATATTCAGTTGGGGAGCCCAAGAGCCCGAGTGCTGTAGTTAAACCCTTGTGCCACTAGATGGCATCAGCGGTTGTTCTTTTTTCAAATCCACTTTGAGCCTCCAAATAGGCCTCGATGTTTTCAGTCTACCCTGCCTGCACTCAGTTCTCTCTCTGCTTCCTTTCCTAATTAATTTTCTGAAGATGCTGGAGTCTGCCTGAAGTGGTCGTCTAGGGTGACCTCGCCTCCTTTAGAAGTGGCCCTCTTGGGAGCCCGGCAATGGAATAATAGACCTGGCATTCTTTGGCAATTTCCGCCTTGTAAATAGCGTCTTCTGCGGGAGGAAGAGAGGATGAAAACAAGTCATGGCCGCACTTCGTTTTCCAGGGGCTGTCTGTGCCTCTTTGTTGCCCAGAGATCCGCCGGGTGCTTTGGTCTTTTTTGTTCTCTCCATCTAATTAACTGACATTCAATAGAAGCTTCCCTAAGCCCTCCCCCTCAACACACACACACACACACATACACACACACACACACACACACACACACCCCTTCACCATCAGCACCGCAGTTTCATTCTAGGACAGGATAGCATCTGGGGAGGGGGGAGCCTAGAAGCAGACTGCAGAGGGCCAACCGCCAGGAGGAGAGAGGAAATGGCATTAAATTAGGAGCCAGACTTGCCCACGGAACAGTGGAAAGGTTTGCGAGCTTGGAATGTTGAATCATGCAAATAGAGTGGAAAGGTGGAAGGAGATTGGCCAGCTGGCTAGTGATGTCACAAGAGCCCTTCATTCTGATTTTAGAGAGTCCATTTCTTACTGCAAGTGGGAATGTGGAATTCCTCTTCCTCCTTCTTTTGCAATAGGGCTGGGGGTGGGAGAGACACTTTCTTCTGTGGTTAGCTGTGTGTGTGTTCCAAAGAGACTATTCCGCCTGATTTTTAGATTGTTTGTGTACACTTTTGTACAGTGGGTTAAACCGCTGCTGCTGGGCTTTCTGACCGGAAGGTTGGGAGTTCGAGACTGCGCGACGGAGTGAGCTCCCGTGGCTTGTCCCAGCTCCTGCCAACCTAGCAGTTCAAAAGCACCTAAAAATGCAAGTAGATAAATAGGGACCACTTCGTGGGAAGGTCATGGCGTTCCGTGCGCTACAGCATATAGTCATGCCGGCCACATGACCACGGAAGCTTGTCCTTGGACAAACGCCGGCTCTACAGGCTTAGAAACGGAGATGAGCACCGCCCCCTACAGTCGGTCACGAATAGACCATCCGGTCGTGGGGAAACCTTTACCTTTACCTCTATAAATGTGACGTTGTGGCAGTCTGTTGTCTGTGCATCTGTGCATCCGTCTGTTGGGCAGCCTTAGACTTGAATGATTTTACTGACAACAAGCAAAAATCAAGCAAACGAGTAAATAGATAGATGCTTTTGTTTATCCATCCCTTCATCTTCCTCATGGGACAGGAAGGAGAGAGGAGGCGTTCAATTGGATAGAGAACTTGAAGGGATGAAATGACAGAATGGAAGCTAACTCAGCCTTTGGAGAGGACACGTGTTTAGTGATGACCCCTGATGGACTAAAGGGGGAGAAGAATCCCATACGTCTGTTCACCTCTCCCTGCCAAGAATCAATGCTGAATGTCCATTATCAGAGCTGATAAGAACCACCCACGTGGAAAGGGCAGATGAGCATTCATATTCCGGCACTTATTTGGTGTGCAGCACCGTCCTTGCTGAAACCGAAAGCAAGGTGGACGTCAGATCCCACATCAAGAAAGCCAAGGAACGGCTCTGCCGCCCCTGGCTTTGTACCCGCTTGTCAATTCCAATCAAAGCCTAACACCCAAGGAATTGCGAGGTGTGCACTGGAGACATCGCAAGGGAATCTCTTGACCCAGTGGTGTCATCTAACTGATTTAAGAACAGGTACTCACTTTTGATTGGCACGTGTTGGGACCCGCCCACCGGAAGTGACGTCATAAGCCGGAAGTGAGGTCGTGGCAGGAAGGGACATGAAAAAAGCCCTTTTGGAGGCCTCAGATGATTTTAAACTGACCCAACAGTTGCAACAGTATTCCACAGCACCCCCAGAACATGTGAAGGAGGCCTGGCATCATGTTAAAACCCCAGAGCAACTCATTTTTCAGTGGCAAGGCAAGGGAAGGCAAGGCTCCGCTCGCTGCCTGCCTGCCTGGCTCAGAGAACGTGGAGGCAACTCAAACATGCAGGACATTCAAACGTTGCAGAGGGCAGAGTCGACGAGTGGGCGGGCAAATGGGCGGGGCCAGCCGTAATCCTAGAAACCGGTACTCGTGTACCCCCGCGTACCCCCTGCATGACATCACTGACCCCGAAGCTCTCTTGGCAAGAACCTCTTGTATGGTTAAGAACATAAGAACATAAGAAGAGCCCCATTGGATCAGGCTAAAGGCCCATCTAGTCCAGCTTCCTGTATCTCACAGTGGCCCACCAGATGCCTCAGGGAGCACCCAAGACCACAAGATGCCTGCATCCTGTTGCCACTCCCTTGCACCTGGCATTCTGAAGTTGCCTACTATTAACGTAAGGAGGTTGCCCAACCCATCATAGCCTATAGCCCACGATGGACTTTTCCTCCAGAAATCTGCCCAGTCCCCTTTGAAAGGCATCTAAGCCAGATGCCATTTCCACCTCCTGTGGCAAGGAGTTCCATAGGTTAATTACCCGCTGGGTAAAAATTTTTTTCCCTTTTTTCTGTTTTAACTCTCCCAACACTCAATTTCAGTGGATGCCCCCTGGTTCTGGTATTGTGAGAGAGGGAAAAGAACATCCCTCTATTGACTCTATCCCTCCCGTGCATAATTTTATATGTCTCAATCATGTCCCCCCTCAGGCGCCTTTTTTCTAGGCTGAAGAGCCCCAAACGCTGCAGTCTTTCTTCATCAGGGAGGTGCTCCAGCCTAGTAATCATTTTTGTCGCTCTCTTCTGCACCTTTTCCAGCTTTTTAGGGGGGCATCTCTCACTGTTGGGCAGCACAACCCCTCCGCCCCACATCACAACCTCCACTTCCTCCCCCAAAGAATGAATACCTGATGCTGAGGACTTTAACCCGGCCATTCTGGAGCAGCTTCAAAAGCCCTCTGAAATACCGTGGGGAACCGCAAAGAAAAGAACAGGAACAAAATAAGACAAGGCTCTTTCCAAAGATGGGAAACCAGTGCTCTGAAAATGCCTTGTGATGCCTTGTGCTCTGAAAAGCGATGGCATTTTCATTTGTGCACCCCCCCTTTCAAGCACACCAATTCCAAGTGCTTTAATGAGAGCGTGCCCCAGCTTGGAAAGAACAATGGGACTTTCTGATGAATAATGGGGCAGTTGGAAAAAGGAGGACAACTGTTTCTTGTTCTTGTTTTGCCGGCTCCGTCTTCCCAATAGGTAGAGGTGTAGGGTTTTGGGGTGATATATTTCCCCCCAAAATTTCTCGATTAAATTAGCAAATGGTGGTGTTATATGTTTCCAGTCTACCTTCTCATTCCAAGTTCCCATTTCTATTCATTTTAAATGCTTTAAAAGTATACTAGCAGATACACTATTGGTGGTTTAGTGCCAGCAGCTGCAGTCACAGTATTATTTCTAATTGGAAAAGTCATCTATTGTAATTTCTGGGAAAGATCCTCAACACCAGAACACAGTGGTTTGCATTTTTATTTGGCTATTTTAACCACCAAAAGGCAGTGTTTTGTGTGGTGCTTAATTATTTATTATTATTATTATTATTTATTGAATTTATATCCCGCCTTTTTGCCCGAAGGCACTCAAGGCGGCATTACAATAAAAAAGCAATAAAAACAAAGTTTACATTAAAAAACAATTAAAAGCAATGTTAAAATACAATTAAAAATTTAAAAAGAGCAAGCAACAAACCCCGTAGATCATAAGATTAAAGGTTAAAGAGATATAGCCTGTCAACAGTTAAAAGCTTTTTGAAATAAAAAGGTCTTCAGCCCCTGCCGAAATATTAACAAAGAGGGGACAGTTCTCAATTCAAAGGGGATTCCAAAGTTGGGGGACCACCACTGAGAAGGCCCTCTTCCTGGCCGCCGCCCCTCTCACCTCTCCTGGTGGCGGCACAGTCAAAAGGGCCAACAACAACAACAACAAAAACCAACCCTACCAATACGCCAAACTTGTGTAATGTAATAGGTGGTTTAGAGCACAATCCTAACCTGGAGTTAGGCCGGCACAGTGAGGCCAGCAAAGTTTGGCCAGCACAAGGGCTACTGTAAAGTGTCTTTGGACCACTCTCGGAGTCAGGGAGGATGGTGCACATCTGTGCGCTGGATGTGCCTCTGAAAGTGGCCCCAACATACTTTAAGGTGTCCCTTGTGCCAGGCAAACTTTGCTGGTCTAACTATGTTGGCCTAACTCCAGGTTAGGATTGCACTCTAAGTTAGGATTTGAATACTGGTCTCCCAAGTCTGGGCCACAGTGACCCATGCCCAAGTGACATCTAGATTAGATTATTGCAATGTGCTCTACTTGGGGCTGCCTTTGAAGACGGTCCGGAAATTGCAACTAGTACAGAACGCGGCGGCTCGGGTGGTTGCTGGGGCACGTCGGTTTGACTCTGCCGAGCCGTTGCTTTGGCGACTACACTGGCTGCCGGTTCTGTTCCGGGCCCAATTCAAGGTGCTAGTTTTGACTTTTAAAGCCCTTTACGGCTCGGGTCCGGGGTATTTGAGGGACCGCCTCCTTCCATATAATCCTACCCGTACTCTTAGATCATCTGGAGGGGCCCTTTTGACTGTGCCACCACCAGAGGAGGTGAGAGGGGTGGCGGCCAGCAGGAGAGCCTTCTCAGTGGTGGCCCCCCAACTTTGGAATACCCTCCCCTTAGAATTGAGAACTGCTCCCTCGTTGTTAACATTTCCGCGGGGGCTGAAGACCTTTTTATTTCAAAAAGCTTTTAACTGTTGACAGGCAGGCTGGCTGGTGTGTTATATTTTATACCTTATGATCCACAGGGCTTGTTGTTTTTAAATTCTATTGCTTTGTTTTATTTTTGTTTTACTGTATTGTTTTAATATTGTTTTTAAATTGTTTTTTTAATGTTAAATTTTATATTTCTATATTGTAATGCCGCCTTGGGTGCCTTCGGGCAAAAAGGCGGGGTAGAAATCCAATAAATAATAATAATAATAATAATAATAACAATAATAATAATAAATAAGTAACTCTCAAGCCACTACACCATCTTGTACTGGGCAGGTTGTGAGATGTGTTAAAGTGGGTTGATGGGCAACACTGGAGCACAGTTAAGCCTATTTGGTGTGCCGAACGTCACTTTGTCACAGAATTTGTGGGAGTAAGGATTGGTGCCAAGATTACACTGTGACTCAAGCCCTTGTTGCCTGAACATGTGGAAAGGCCCTTATTAGTAGGATTTATGGCCTCATCTAAGCCCTTTTGAGTTTTCCAGGCCTATTAAGTAAATGTTTCAGTGATATCCGTCAACCTTTGTGAAAGGCCAAGGAAAAAGGGGAGAGGGTTTGGCACAGAAGTGGATCCTGTACGAATCCCTTTGCTAAGCAAAATAATAATGCGGCTGTTCTATTTGTGTATCACCTTATACTTGCAATGGATCCAAGGTAGCAGAAGCATTAGGTCTTGACTTCTCTGACTTGTGGATTTGGCTTTTAAGGGTACAATCCTAACCTGGAGTTAGGCCGGCCCAGTTAGGTCAGCAAAGTTTGGCCAGCACAAGGGCCACCGTAAAGCATGTTTGGACCACTCTCGGAGTCAGGGAGGATGGCGCCCGTCTGTGTGCTGGCCTCTCTGACTCCGAGAGTGGTCCAAACATCCTTTACAGTGTCCCTTGTGCCGGCCAGACTTTGCTTTATTTACCTCATATTTACCTCAGAAATTTACCTCAGAATGCCAGATACAAGGGAGTGGCGTTTGGACCACTCTCGGAGTCAGGGAGAATGTATGCTGGGTACAATCCTAAGGGTACAATCCTAACCTGGAGTTAGGCCGGCCCAGTTAGGTCAGCAAAGTTTGGCCAGCACAAGGGCCACCGTAAAGCACGTTTGGACCACTCTCGGAGTCAGGGAGGATGGCGCCCATCTGTATGCTGGTTCCTCTGACTCCAAGAGTGGTCCAAACATCCTTTACGGTGTCCCTTGTACTGGCCAACCTTTGCTGGCCTAACTGTGCTGGCCTAACTCCAGGTTAGGATTGCACCCATAGTGGAAGCAAATCACTCTCCAAATCTGTTTTCTATTAAGAGTTCCCTGACTGCTGAATCATTATCCATGCACCTTTTAAAAAAAAATAGATAAAAATAGATACTGGCTTTTAACAGATAACAGTCAAATGAAACTTTTTTGGCAGATTACAGGGTAGGGTTTTGTTTTGTTTTTTGCTTCACAAAAGCAAGAAGGGCCGAAAATGGTGTTATGTGTTTTTATTTTGTCATCACCTTTTTCTTCCAGCTTTACCTACAGTTTATTTTTTTCTCGTTATTGCAATTCAGAAAATGACCACCAGATGGCAATATAGGAGCAGTTTACAGAGGACAATGCACTGCTACCCTGTGCTGGCCTGTTTTCTCTCCTCTTTGCACTGGGCCGTCCCTTGTCTTACAGCTATATTGATTTATTTCTTTGTTTGAAGAGCCTTTCAGCTTTGCACCTTGATTTCTGAGAGCTACAGAGTCACCGAGATTCACGGTCCAATATTACAGAGTGATTTATAGAGCAGGGTGACCAAATGCCCCAAGGACCTCAAAAAACAAAAACAAAACAACAAAAAAAGCCCTCCAAAGTCACGAATTCGTATCACGAATCCTCCTGATGGTATACATTTAGCAGAAGCAAATCACTCCCCAAATTGGTTTTCTATTAAGAGTTTCCTGACTCCTGAATTTGAATCTTAAACAGGGATGGTTCCCCGTTTCCTCTCCCTTTTCACCTCCCTAACACAATTTAAATTGTAAGCTCCTTGGGGCAGGAACCTGTAATTGGTGTGCTTTGCACTGCAAGTTGCCATGAGGGAAAAATAAGTAAGTGTTGTTCAACAACAACAACAATGACAACAACGACAACAAAATATTTAAAATGCAATTAAAATATTTAAATGCAATTTGACCCCCCAAAAATAATATGCAGTTGAATACAGCCAGTTCAGTGCAGTGGCTTGTCTGTTAGGAGCAAGATTTGAAAGGGGTTGGTGGCTTCTGTGAGATTGATGGAAGAAATGAGATAAGGGAAACCGAGATGACCTTCCCTGATAGAATAATTTAATCAAATTGACTCTGGAATTTGCTAATATTAACAGCACTATCCTATGTGCGTCTGCTCAAAAGCAAGAGCCAGAGTTTCTCAGACTGTGGGTCGGGACCCACTAGGTGGGTCACACGAGCCAATTTCAGGTGGGTCGCATAGCACCTAGGGCTGCCATTATTAAAAATATGGGAAGATGGGATGCTGGAAAGGGTGGTTTTATTTGTGTCAATGTTGTAGATAGGCTTTTTTTCTTCCTTTTTCCCCATTCCCTTTTTTCCCTTTCCAACTTTTGGAAAATGGCTGAGAAATTACCCAATTGCTGTGTTCTCAGGAAAGCAGCAGGCTCTGGCGTCACAATGACGGAACCTCCGGCCATGACATCACTTCCGGTGGGTCCCAGACGGATTGTCGTTGTAAAAAAGTGGGTCCCAGTGCTAAAATGTTTGCGAACCACCACTTTAACTTTCAGGAAGAAGAGCCAGTCTTAAAGTGTTCGGTGGGTCCTGAAGCAGAATTATTTGGTCCGGTGCGTTCCCGGGCTACAGCGATAGGTGGCGCTGCGCCCTTGCGGAACGTCCCGGCGCCGCGCCGCTATCGGACGCCTTGCCTAAGCTTGCCGAGCCATAAAACCATTGAGGATCTCAACTCAGGCGCCAGGTGAGTAATAGACAGGATAATCCAGAGCGATTGCTCGCAGTTTACCTCCCCCAACAAGCGCCGCAAGAGTTACTCATTAACGTGAGTACATGTGTGTATGGCGGAAGGCTTGCACTTCAAGTGGTCCGTCTTTGGGGAAGAAAGAAGGCAAGAAGGCGTGGAAAGCGGGGAGGTTAGCGCCACCAGTCTTGTTCTCGACGGAGCTGGACTCAATCTCCAGTAATTTAAGGAGTAAAAGGTAAAGGTAAAGGTTTCCCCACGACCGGATGGTCTAGTCATGACTGACTGTAGGGGGCGGTGCTCATCTCCGTTTCTAAGCCTGTAGAGCCGGCGTTTTGTCCGAGGAGAAGCGTCCGTGGCCATGTGGCCGGCATGACTCTACGCCGTAGCGCACGGAACGCTGTTACCTTCCCTCCAAAGTGGTCCCTATTTATCTACTGGCGTTGTTTTAGGTGCTTTCGAACTGCTTGGTTGGCAGGAGCTGGGACAAGCGACGGGAGCTCACTCCGTCGCGCAGTCTCGAACTAACATAAGAACATAAGAACATAAGAAGAGCCATGCTGGATCAGGCCAAGGGCCCATCTAGTCCAGCTTCCTGAATCTCACAGCGGCCCACCCCAGGTGCCCCAGGGAGGCAGGAGACAACAAGATGCTTGCATCCTGTTGCCACTCCCTTACACCTGGTACCTGTAGCCCACCACCTTTGTAAGGAGGTTGCACAATCCATCATTGCCTATAGCCCACAATGGATCTTTCCTCCAGAAATCGGTCTAATCCTCTCTTAAAGACATCAAGACCAGATGCCATCACCACCTCCTGTGGCAAGGAGTTCCACAGATTAACTACCCGCTGGGTAAAAAAGTACTTCCTTTTATCTGTTTTAACTCTCCCAACCCTCAGTTTTAGTGGATGCCCCCTGGTTCTGGTGTTGTGAGAGAGGGAAAAGAACATCCCTCTATCAACTCTATCCCTTCCATGCATAATTTTGTATGTCTCAATCATGTCCCCCCTCAGGCGCCTTTTTTCTAGACTGAAGAGCCCCAAACGCTGCAGTCTTTCTTCATAAGGGAGGTGCCCCAGCCCCGTAATCATTTTTGTCGCTCTCTTCTGCACCTTTTCCAACTTCACTACGTCCTTTTTGAGATGCGGCGACCAGAACTGGACACAATATTCCAGGTGCGGCCTTACCATTGCTTTGTACAATGGCATGATAATATTGGCTGTTTTATTCTCAACCCCTTTTTTAATTACCCCGAGCATGGAATTGGCTTTCTTAATTGCTGCCGCACACTGGGTCGATACCTTCATGGAATTGTCCACCAGCACCCCAAGATCTCTCTCCTGAGCTGTCACAGACAGCTCAGAACCCATTAGCCTATAGGTGAAGTTTTGGTTTTTGGCCCCAATGTGCATCACTTTACATTTGTTTACGTTGAAACGCATCTGCCATTTGGCTGCCCATTCCCCCAACTTGGAGAGATCCTTCTGGAGCTCTTCACAATCCTCTCTGGTTTTCACCACCCGGAAAAGTTTTGTGTCATCTGCAAACTTGGCCACCTCGCTGCTTATCCCTGTCTCTAAGTCATTTATGAATAAGTTGAAAAGCACGGGCCCCAAGAACTCCCAACCTTCTGGTCGGAAAGCCCAGCAGCAGTGGTTTAACCCGCTGCACCACCATATCCCACAATTTAAGGGGTTCCCTCTCCTGTTTGTGCCCCACAATAATTCCTACGTGTTGCTTTTCTGGCTGTGTGTGCTCTGATCTGAGGTCTTGTGTGTGCTCTGATCTGAGATATGTGATCATACCCCAGTGCGCGTATCTCCTGCTGCAGCAGCTGTGATCTCTATGGGCTGTAGTTCAATGGGGCCAGCAGAGCAGCTTGGCCTTGGGCCCTTCCCACCTGCCCCTGCCTCCGAACTGCCCAAAATGGGCCTCCTGGAAGCTGTTGGTGATGGTGTCATCATGTCACGACCATCTCTTTCCAGGTGTGGCCCATGGCACCACCAGTGCTTTTCTTGACTGTGGGAATGCCCTGCATTGGGCACGCTCAGTGATATCATGCAGGGGGTACGCGGGGGTACGCGAGTACCGGTTCCTAGGATTACGGCTGGCCCCGCCCATTTGCCCGCCCACTCGTCGACTCCGCCCTCTGCAACATTTGAATTTCCTGCACGTTTGAGTTGCCTGCATGTTCTCAGAGCCAGGCAGGCGGTGAGTGGAGCCTTTCCTTTCCTTGCCACTGAAAAATGAGTTGCTCTGGGGTTTTAACATGATGCCAGGCCTCCTTCACATGTTCTGGGGGTGCTGTGGAATACTGTTGCAACTGTTGGGTCAGTTTAAAATGGTCTGAGGCCTCAAAAAGGGCTTTTTTCATGTCCCTTCCTGCCACGACCTCACTTCCGGCTTATGATGTCACTTCCGGTGGGCGGGTCCCGACACGTGCCAATCAAAAGTGAGTACCTGTTCTTAAATCATTTAGATGACACCACTGGGCACGCTCCTAGAGCGGGTCCTGCTTCCACGCCCCCTACAGTGGAGGAGGGAGAGTGTGAACACGCTCAGGCGACATAAGAAAAGACCCTCAACTTTTATAGCATCAGTACGGTGAGATGGCCAACCTGTGATCCCTTCAAAGCCAGGAAGGAGCTGGTGAAAGAGTCCACCTCTCAGCACATCATGGGGTGGGGGAAGAATCATTGGTCAGCATGTTGACTGTTGATCAGCACAAGTCAATTATTGACTCAATTAAATACGCTGGGCAATAGGCGTCAACCATGGGTTCTGTTTCGTGGAAGAGGTGCATGCGCGCATCCTTGTGCATGAAAGTATCGGGCGCTTTCACCAGCAGTGTCACACACCCCCTTGCCATCTGGGGTGGCTGAGGGGTGTGTCTTCCCAGTTTGAGAATGAGGCCTAGAAACCCATTCATTGTTATGTTTCAGGTCGTGAGCTAGCAGCAGCGTGAAGGCAGGACAGACAACAAACCCTGTGAGTGGGCGATAGCACAACCCGTCATAAGTCTTGTGACAAAGGAATGCAGGGCCAGCTCTAGCAGCAGCGGGGCCCAATGTGGGGCATTCCTGCGGGGGACCCAACCCTCCCTGCGGGGCCCCCCACTCACCAAGAAGAGCCCTGTTCGTGCCACGTGCAAAGCACAGCATGTGGAAGGAGTCGGTGGTGAGAGCATCACATCCCCGCCAACTGCTTCCATCTTGGGCTGTTCAGAGGCAGAGGCAGGTGGGAGAGACCCAGGTCAAGCTGCTCTGCTCGCCCCACTGACTTGCAGCCCATCGAGATCCCAGCTGTAGCCACGGGCAAGATGCTCACCCTGCTCGTGCGGGGCCCCCTGAAGCGCGGGACCCGATGTGACGACATTGGTCACATTGGCTTAAAGCCAGCCCTGGAGGAATGAATGCATCAGGGTCAGTCTGCAAGGTTTCCAGGTGCCACAGAGCTCCTCTCTCATTTTTGAGAACTCCTCTTATTTTTGCTGGTCTTTTGCTTTTTTGTTCAACCCTGTAGACGTAGGTCTGCAGCCGACAGCAATTGCTGCAGACTTAATTTGGAAGGAAAGCCACGATGAAACCAGTGGGCCATTTTTGAACAACCTGGCTTCACCAAGCCCACAGATGCTTTAATTGTGGGCTGAACTCCCATTAAAAACAAAACAATCCAGTTCTGTCGTCTTGTTTGGTCAAGCTTCCACGGTGGTGTTTGAAAAGTTTGTTGACATGATTGTAAACGACCAGAAGAGTCAGCTGGAAGTTGTATATTTGCAAAGATTTCCAAAGGTGAGGATATATATTGAGAAATGCCAAAGTGCATAGATTGTTGTACACATCTTGAATATTAATATTATAGTTGGATACAGGGGCATAGCTAAAGAAGTGCAGGGGGGTGCAATTGCACCGGGCAACAAGCATTAGGGGGGCAACAAGCTGAGCTTGACACTAGTGGTCAAAATGGTGAAAATTGTGGTATATCTGAATAATACCATCATGTTCCATACCATTTGATGCAGAATTTATTGCAGAACACAATGAAACAAACAGGAATGGAATATCTATCAAATGTTATGGCCCCAAACCCCCAAAACAAAAATACAAGGGTCATGTAAAAATCACAGTTTGTTTAAATCTTCGTTTTTTAAGGAATAATACTGTTGTGTGATGGATCTTTTGGAATGAAACTACAACTGTGACGTCACTTGCTGTTCTGAGGTCTCTTCTGGGGCATAGTTTTTTTTTTTTGCCCTCTGCATTGGGCTATGAGTGGGCTATGAGTGGTCCTCTGAGTGGGACGTGGTGGTGCTGCGGGTTAAACCGCTGCTGCTGGGCTTTCCTACCGGAAGGTTGGGAGTTCAAGACTGCGCGATGGAGTGAGCTCCCGTTGCTTGTTCCAGCTCCTGCCAACCGAGCCGTTCGAAAGCACCTAAATGCGAGTAGATAAATAGGGACCACTTTGGTGGGAAGGGAACGGCGTTCCGTGCGCCACGGCGTAGAGTCATGCCGGGTCACGACTAGATCATTCGGTTGTGGGGAAACCTTTACCTTTTTATTGGGCTATACTGTCATTAGCAACTCCAATGGTTGGATATTTTCATTCAGTCCAATAAAAAATATTACAAAGTGTGTTGTGCAGAACGCTGTAACTAAAGCACAACCAATTGTGGATTTTGGACATTTTTCCCCAATGGACTTGCCAGCTCTCTCTCTCTCTCTCTCTCTCTCTCTCTCTCTCTCTCTCTCTCTC
>JAJKFI010033699.1:0-12628 GCA_029204185.1 Lerista edwardsae
TGTGTGTGTGTGTGTGTGTGTGTGTGTGTGTGTGTGTGTGTGTGTGTGAAAATGCTAAGTGTTTCAGGAGCCTGAGTTCTTGTATAATATGGCCGCTCCCCCTCGCCACATAAGAACCTAAGAAGAGCCCTGTTGGATCAGGCAAAAGACCCATCTAGTCTAGCTTCCTGGATCTCACAGTGGCCCACCAGGTGCCTCAGGGAGCTCAGTAGACCACAAGATGCTTGCATCCCGTTGCCACTCCCTTGCACCTGGCATTCTGAAGTAGCCGGCTATTAATGTATGGAGGTTGCCCAACCCATCATGGCCTATAATACACGATGGACTTTTTCTCCAGAAATCTGTCCAGTCCCCTTTGAAAGGCACCTAGGCCAGATGCCATTACCACTTCCTGTGGCAAGGAGTTCCGTAGCTTAATTACCTGCTGGGTAAAAAAGT
Source organism: Lerista edwardsae (assembly GCA_029204185.1). Taxonomy (NCBI): domain Eukaryota; kingdom Metazoa; phylum Chordata; class Lepidosauria; order Squamata; family Scincidae; genus Lerista; species Lerista edwardsae. The sequence continues at coordinate 439 of JAJKFI010033699.1, forward strand.
ATTCCCTTTTATCTGTTTTAACTCTCCCAACACTCAATTTCAGTGGATGTCCCCTGGTTCTGCTACTGTGAGAGAGGGAGAGCAATGTGAGAGAGGGAGAGCATTTGTGGCTCGGAGAGCAATGAACCAGCTCTCTGAGCAGTGAATGGCTCTGGAGGAGAGGGGGTGGGGCCACTTTACACAGGAGCTCAGGCTCCTGAAACACTTAGCATTTTGCCCCCCTATAGGAATTCCACTCCCCCCCCCACCAATTACAAAGCCACATACCTCTAGATATACCTTGATGTGTTTAGAAGATAATCTTACAGCCTCACCAGAAGGCTTCTAGAGAAGGAGCAGTTCTCAACCCAAAGAACCACCCCCAAAAGGACAGGTGCCACTACCGAGAAGGCCATTACAGGCCAGTATCCCCCAACATCTCTCTCTGCATATGACCAAAGATGATGGGCCAAATTATGTGGAAGGAGGCTGAACAATATCTGTAGAACACAATCTGTGGAACACAAAGACATGAAGGGGAAGAAAACCAACCAACCAACCAGGCATACACTTTGGGAGATTCTTTTGTAGAAATTCATTTTTTATTTAAAATTTAAAACAATATTACCTCATCATACAGCAAACTGTGCACTTTGATATATCACAGTGTCTTAAAAAGGAAAATAATCAGGTTTTTTTTCTTTTAAAACTTTAAACGCAATTTTTATTATTTCTTTTTTTTTTTGGAAATTGTATGTACATCTGCCTAGAATGATCTGCAAGTAACACAGTTACTATGAAACCGAAAATTGTTACAAAATGTTTACAAAAAACTATATTCATAGAAATTTCGGCATGTCCCTGAATGGCGCAGAGACCAGTTCTGTCAGGGGCTGGAGAAATAACATCATGGGAAGTTGGAAACAGACAAATGTTTGGGCCATTGGTGATGCTCCAACTAGTCTTGCCGTGGGAGCGAACAGACTGTCCTTGTGCAGGGATCGGACTGGGTTCCTTTGCTAGAACTGAGTAAGTATTTGTGAGTCGACGATCGTGAGTGCGCGCGCGCGTGAGAGTGTGTGTGTGCGTGTGCAGGTGTGCATCGGGAATTGGTCTCACACGGCCGCCACACACCGTTGTGTTAATCTGACAGGCATGCGCTCAGAATCCAAAAATCAGGTGCCCCCCCTCTAAAAAGTCATCCAGTCCATCCCACTGTAGAGCCACAAAGGGGGGAAAGCTCTGAAGACCTCTAGGTTGCACATTGGCTATGTGCTGGCCACCAGAGAAGCAAATGGAACATAGTTTCTGGGATTTCAAGGGCACTGCTGTAGCAAAAGAATTGCAGTCTGTTTTCCCACAACTTGTCTTTGATGGAGTAGCAGAGCTAACTCCTCTACTTCCCGGAGATTTGTTCTGCTCAGATTGGCGTAAAAGCAAAAGAAAAACATGACTCCGGATCACCCCCCAAGTCTTGGTATATCAAAGAAGAACATTGCTGGTTCTAGCTAGCATTTAGCTAGCCAGCAGGTCACTGTTGGTCACTAGCTAACACATTTCTCTGGCCACTTAGCCCAGGGTCTGGTCTCTGGCAGCAGCACCCAAGACAATAAGGGTGTGCTCCAATCCATTCCGCTGTGCGTTTGCTCCTGTGTTCCAGTTCAAACACTGGTGCAAGCCTTGCTTTCATCTTCAACCTCAGTCTTCAGACCTGTGGGCTTGCTCAGGCCCAAACTCAACTCATTCAAGATGATGCACCTTCTGAAAAGACTCGAACAAGTCAGTTTAGAAGAAACACGTATGGAAGGAATCAAGCGGGGGGGGGGGGGAATACAGCTCGTAGCAGCTTGAAAACCCAATCAATGCTGTGTTGCCAGCTCATTCACGAGTGCAAAAGGGGTGATTGCTGTTGCAGATGGCAGACTAGTGGGGGGGGGGTTGTTAACCACTGCCCAGCTCTGTCTGTCTCTGCCATTCCTTCTGCCTCTGCTCCCTGGATTCAAAAAAGAACAAGGGGATTGGGGCAGAAGAGGATGTATGAAGGAGAGACGCTGAAGGTGCCCGTAAGGTCATCTAGTCCAACCCCCTGCCTCTAGCAGGAGATCCACCTAGAGCAGTGCTTCTGAAACAGTGGGTCAGGACCCACCAGTAGGTTGTGAGCCAATTCTGAGTGGGTCCCAAAGCACCTAGAGCAGCCATCTTGAAAATAGGGGAAGATGGGATGCTGGAAAGGGGGAGGGCCATGTGGTTTGTGTCATGGTTGTCAATAGGCTTCCCCCCCCCTTTCTGATTCACTTCACTATTGGAAAGTGGCCGAGAAATCACCCAACCTCTTTCTGCATTCTCAGGAAAGCAGCAGACTCTGGCATCACAATGATGCCACTTCCGGCCATGACATCACTTCGGGTGGGTCCCAGACAGACTAAAACGTGGGTCCCGGTGCTAAAACGTTTGAGAATCACTGTCCTAGAGCATTTCCAGGAGGTGTTTGCCAAGCCTTTGCTTGAAGAAGGAAAATCCACACACACCCCAAGCAACCTGTTCCATTGCTGAACTGCTCTGACCGTCAGAATTTCTTCCTGATATCCAATCAGAATCTTCTCTTTTGCAGTTTGTACCCATTAGACCTAGTTCCAATCCCAGAGGCAGGTCCTTTCCCCACTATACTCCCTTCTTTCTTTTTGATTCCAGGGAGCAGTAGTATAGTCCAGTGTGCCACTTGGTAAGGGGGGTGCCATTTGGCACACTGTCTCAGGCAGTACGAGTCGTAGAGCTCCATCCTAACCTGGAATGAGGCCAGCACAGTTAGAATGTTTGGACCACTCTCGGAGTCAGAGAGACCAGCACACGGACGTGCGCCATCTTCCCTGACTCCGAGAGTGGTCCAAATGCCCTTGACGGTGGCTCTTGTGATGGCCAAACATTGCTGGCCTAACTGTGCCAGCCTCATTCCAAGTTAGGATTGTGCTCCAGGTGTTTAAAGAAAGCTGTGACCATCTTGGGTGTCCTCCACCCAGCACCCCCTCATGTGATGCTCGGGGTTGGAACTCAATGCAACCTGACACCCCAACTTGCTCTACCACTGTAGGGAATACTGGAACAGCCAAACCAAACCAAATCAACTAGGCTTCATAGAGGGCTGTCCCAGAACATCTCACTGCTTGAATCAGTCATTGGGGTTAGGATTGCGCTCTTAGGCTGGTACTGGGTTTGAAGACAACTTTAGAAACCTGATTAATCAGATTTTACACATTCATCTGGACGCAAGAACACCTTGGTTTTTCAAAGGGTTCTGAGAGAACATAAAACATTAGCACCGACTCTTTAGAATGTTGCTCAACGCTCCAAATTGTTGTTCAGCGAATCAACTCTTATCTCAAAACGACTCCGTTTCAAAGGAGTATTGTCCTGATCTAATGATACATTCTTGTTTCCTGGATTTTCTAAAAGACCATCATCCAAAAGGGAAAAGGACAACACGTAAACAGGATCTCGTCAGTGCCACATTCAATGTCACAGCAATGTGACGAATCATGAGACCTTGCCAATTAACCAGCATGAGGATTTGACTGAACTGAGGATGATTAAACCATCTTAAACACACACATACACATAATGAGAGTGAAATTGCCAACTTTGCACTAGTAGGGAAGGGTAGCATCAATTCCATTCTCACGTGTCGAGGTCCAAGGGGCCAGATGTGGTTATTTGAGAAATGAGTAATAGCAGCAGTTCCCAAAGTGTGGGTCAGGACCCACTAGTGGGTCGTGAGCAGTGATGTCATTCAGGGGGAACGGGCCAGAACGGGCGTTCCGGATCCTAACGGGCTCCGTGGCTGGTTCCGGGTTCCCGACAAGTGCCAATCAAAAGTGAGTTCCTGTTCCTAAATCATTGGAATGACACCACTGGTCGTGAGCCAATTTCAGTTGGGTCGTGAAGCACCTAGGGCAGCCATATTGGATATATGGGAAGATGGGATGCTGGGAAAGAGGGAGAGCTGTGTGGCTGTTTTTGCTTGTGTCAAGGTTGTAAATAGGCTTTTTTTTCCTTTCTGATTCACTTTGCTACTGGAAAATGATTGAGAAATAACCCAACGTATTACTGCATTCCTAGGAAAGCGGCAGGCTCTGGCATCACAATGATGCCACATCCGGCCATGACATCACTTCTGGTGGCTTCTGGATAAATGGTCATTCTAAAAAATGGATCCCTGTGTTAAAATGTTTGAGAACTACTGTATTATAGGCTGATATATTGGTCTCATGGACCTCAATGCATTCTAGCCAAATATCTCTCTCTCTCTCTCTGTCTCTCTCTCTCTCTCTCTCAGGTGGACCCTCCTAATCCATTAGTGGACCCTCCTAATCCATGAGCTCAGCACCTGCAGATTTCAGTGTCTGCAAATGCTAGATCTGTGACTGAAGGACTTCAGAACATCTCTCGGGCATGACCAGAAAGCCCTTCTGGTTGTGTCGAGGAAGGGTTCTGAGGTTCTCCAGCAGCAAATTCAATTGGCAGAATTTGATATCCATGGGGCAGGCTCCTGTAGCACAGTGTTTCTCAAACTGTGGGTCATAACCTGATGTCACGAGGGTGGTGGAAAGCTGGTAAGCTGTCCCTGTGCTGGCTGAGTTTGGCCAGCTCAGTGGCTTTTCTGGGCAGAGGGAAGGCAGGAGGGGGGCACACGGAGGGCAGAACAGGGCAGAGGGGGGCAAGTCCCGTGGGCGGGGCTGCCTAGGGAGGGGGGAGGATCCGGGATCCGGCATGCTGCATCCAAACCCACATCCCCAAGCCACGTGGCCCTGATCCAGACCAAAGAAGGCAGGATAGAGGAGAGACTAGCAGCTCTCGAAGTTTCATTCGCTGCCACTGGAGTTCTCAGAATTGCTGAGATATGCCAACCCCTGACTTGAGGCTTTTTCTTTGGCCTGCCCCACTGGCACTTTTACCCAGTGGTGAAATTCAGCCAGTTCTCACCAGTTCTGCAGAACTGGTTGTTAATTTTAGGTTGGGAGAAGGAAGAAAGGCAGCCGCCGCCCTGAAGGACATAGAACTGGTTGTTAATTTCTTTGAATCCCACCACTGCTTTTACCCCGGATAAATGGGGGACAGGTTTGACCTAGAACATCACTGACGCCTGAAATTGTGCACCTGGAGTCCTTGTCTAAGAAACAGGCTGGTGCCATGCGCCTCAACGTCACCTGTCAAAACACAGCTTCGGCTCAATTTGAAGGTGGCTGAACACGAAAAGAGCCGTTGCGCGTCTTGTGCGTGTTGTCAAATCCACTAAGAGCTTTTCTGGAAAACAGACACAGGGATTTCTCTGCACCTGGCGATGCTACAAAATGGGAATGAGGAAAAACGAACAGCCCTGGTTTTTTTTATTGTGCTCCTTTGAAATGGCAGCTGAAGGCCGTCTTTTGTGAGAGGAGAGGAGGTTTCAGTCTGGAAGAAAAGACAGTTAAATTGACCACGAAGAGAGGCCTATTCCTGTTGAAGAAGTTGAATTCTTTTTAAAGAGTTGGGGGGTCTGGGCTGCCCATCGGTGGCATCAACTGCGGCTGATGCCTGAAGTGGTGGAATAACCGCTTTGCATTTTAGAAAAGCGGTATATAAATCCAATAAAGAAATAGTAGGGGTGACCTCATTCATCCATCTGTGCTGCTCTCCTCCTCGGATTCAAAAAAGGAAGAGAGGAATTGACTGGAAAAGGAAGTATAGAGGAGAGTGGTGGCTAGAGAGCCAAATGTTCTCTTCTGCTCTGTTCCCTTCTTCCTTTGCAAATTCAGGAAGGGGGAACAGAAGTGGCCCATTTGGTGATTGGCTTCCCTGCTAACTGGGCAAGAGGCACCTTTCCAAGTGGTGCTCCTCTTATATTTAGCAGGGGGAGAGCAATTGTCCCTCTTCACCCCTGCGCAGTGTCTTTTCTAGTGGCTGTTGCTGGAAGTGTTTTGCTTTTTTTTTTTTTTATTGTGAGCCCTTTTGGGACAGGGAGTCATTTAACTCAATAATAATAATAATAATAATAATAATAATAATAATAATAATAATAATAATAATAATAATAAGTAATAGCAGCCAGTAAACTGCTTTGTGAACTTTGTGTTGAAAAGCAGTATATAAATACTGTTGACTGATTGACTGATTGATCACTGAGTAAGAGGGGCATGCCATGTAAGGTGCCAGGAGGTTTTGGGGTGACCCTTTGGCCTTATGCACACTTGCTTGGAAGAAAGCCCCATTTTTCCAAGCAAACATGCACAAGTTTTCACTATCAGTGGCACATGACAACCTTGGTTCATGCAAACTTGATCCTCCCCCAGCTGGGCTGGGGGTAGCATATAGTCTTGTTTCAGGCAACTAGACCAAATCCTGCTTCCCAAATTAAATGCTGAATTCTGTCCACCTTCTCTCTCTCTCTCTCTCTCTCTCTCTCTCACACACACACACACACACACACACACACACACACACTTTCCCTTATCTGCAACGTTGGTGAAAACCAATGTGGTACTCAGAACTTATCAGCACTGGGACCTGCATTTTAAAATGACATTCTGTTGGAACCCACCTAGCTTCTTAAGACCTAGGGCACAATCCTCACCTGGAGTTGGGTCAGCACAGTTAGGCCAGCAAAGTTTGGCTGGCACCAGCACCACTGTAAAGCATGTTTGGACCGTTCTTAGAGTCAGGGAGGATGGTGCACATCTGTGTGCTGGCCTCTCTGACTCCGAGAGCAGTTCAAACATACTTTGCGGTGTCCCTTGTGCTGGCCAAACGTAGCTGGCCTAACTGTGCTGGCCTAACTCCAGGTGAGGACTGCACTCTTTAAAAAAGTTTCATTGTACCAGCCTCTCAAGCCTCTGTGTTTATTATGAAAGGCGGGGGGGGGCTTCTGAAGCATTTGTTGAGCTCCATGTTCATTGGGTCGAGATCATTCTGGTGGCCTTGCATTTGCCTTCACTTGGCCTTCTATAAGAGCCAAGGCAGGGTCATCTACTCTCCAGCAAACATGCCCATGCTGCTGTTGTGTAGGGCTCAATGCATTTCCCTTGCCAGCGATCAGCTTGTCAGTTTCACGACCCAGCAACAATCAGAGCACACGACCCACAGTTTGGGGAACTACTGCATTGGTGAGTTTTCCCAGTGCTTCTCATGGTGGCACCTCTCCTAGAGGTCTGTGACCTTACATGGTCCTACAAGAACTGACTTGGACCAAGCGGTGCTGCAAGGGGTGATCTCCTACTCCCAAGCTACAGGAATCAACTCAAGGAGAAGAAATGTTGGCTTTGGGGCGATCATGTCCTCTTTTCTCTGATCAGCTCCTGTCAGGTGAGCCCCTCCCCCAGGGCCAGCTCTAGCAGCGGCGGGGCCCAATGTGGGGCATTCCTGTGGGGCCCCCAAACCTCCCTGCGGGGCCCCCACTCACCAAGAAGAGCTTCCACATGGAAGGAGTTGGTAATGATATCATCACATCACCGCCAAGTGCTTCCAGGTGGTCCATTTGGGGCTGTTCAGAGGCAGAGGCAGGTGGGAGAGTCAAGCTGCTCTGCTCGCCCCACTGACTCACAGCCCATCGAGATCCCAGCTGCAGCCACAGGCAATACGCTCACCCTGCTAGTGCGGGGCCCCCTGAAGCGCAGGGTCTGATGTGACGACATTGGTCACATTGACCTAAAGCCGGCCCTGCCCTCCCCTCCCCCAATGATGAGTCACCTGCCTAACAAAAACAGCCTTCTCTGCTGTACCTCAGGATAGGGATGTGTGACAGGGGCGTATTATCCATTGGGCCGACTAGGCCGAATCCTAGGGGCCCTGCAGGGACGAGGGCCCATCAATTTGGCACTGTTATCTGTGCCCGAACCCATCCCCACGTTGGAGCACAAGGCTCGAGACGGGCCCTGCCGCTTATGGCGGACGGCCGCAAACAGTTCGCCCCTGCCGCAGGGAGCCAAACCGCGGCAACGTGGAGCTCCCGTGAGGGCCCGGCCTGGCCTGGCCCGGCCTGCAGGACCTCAGCAAGCCAGAGCTGAGGGGCGCCTGCGCAGCTGGATGCCAGGCCCCACTTCCATGGAGGGGATGGAGGGGGTGTCGCAGGGCTGAGCGTGTGCAGTGCGCCAGGGCCGAGCGGCGCCTGAGCACTCGGCTGCCCCCCAACCCAGCTCCTGGAGGTGAGCGACACAACACTGACACCCCCCCCCTCCTTCCACCCCGGCCAGCCAGCTGGACCAGTGGCCCGAGCGGCCCACCGGCTTGTGAGCTGGAGGGAGACGGGAGGAGCCGAGAGGAACAGGAACAAGGGATGCTAACAAGGGCGAGGAGCTTGTCTTCCTTTTCCAGAAGCGTTTCGGAGGGGGCCCCAAATACCTGAAAGCCTAGGGCCCAGCCAGGGGTTCATGCGGTCCTGATGCGCGAGTGAGACAGAAGCGACGCCAAGGGTCTTCCCGGTGCGCCAGAGTTCAGCACAGCACTGAGGTAACAGGTCACAGGTTTGTTTTTTCCCCCTCCAAAGGCAGGCAGTGGCTTGCTCGCGAGCCGTCCCTCCGTCCTCTCCCCCTCCCCACCCGCCTCCAGTCCGGGTTGTCTCTGAAGGGTGCGGCAAACGCCGGTCCACCTTCAGGACTCCACCCCAGTCCTCAGCAAAAAGTCACTGTGTTTTATTGCCATACTTTTGTCACAGGACAAAATAAAAGGACTTTTGTCGCCCGGACCTCCCGGTTCCTCCCTGCGCCGAATCAAGGTGTGCCCTGCTGGACCGCTTCCATTCATTGGATATGTAAACATCAAGACTCCTGGATGTGTATGGCGGAGGCGGTGGCAGCGGTGGGGTGGCGGCGCTAGGGCCAGATGCGAAGAAGCCTGCAGTGCTTTAATCCTCGACTATTAAAAAAAAATTAAATCACAGTCCCAAACAGAGGAAATCACAGTCTGTACTCTGAGTCCTGGTTTCCAATGTGGACGATGGCTGATGTGGCACTCAAGGGGCCCTGGTCCTCCAAAAGAAAATCCCGGATGTGGCCAGGTCGTCCCCCTTGACCTGCTTCCGGGACAAGGATGCGCATCCCTTCCCCGCCCACATCCAGAAAGCCTCTCCCACGTTCTCGCCCTGCCTCCCGTCAAGGGAACACCGGGGTCAGCCCCGTGTTGCAGGTCATGTTGTCCTTGCCTGGTAGCCGCCGGTCGTTGAACGTGTGCATGTTGATCACGGCGTCGGTCTTCACCATGACGGGGGGCTGGGGCTTGTGTTTCACGCGCCGGTGGCAGGTCAGGGACACGCGGATCTCATCGGCCATGGCGCTGCAAAAGGAGCGCTGGGGACAGAGGGGAGAGCACCGTCATTAGCCTTTGCAGCAGACACAGTGATGTCATGCAGGGGGAACGCGGGGGAACTCAGTTCCACTAGTTAAAATTAGGGCTGACTCCGCCCACTTCACTCTCCCTCCTCCCCCCTCCCAATTCCTTTGCAAAGATTTTTTCTTCTTGGTTGGCCGGCACTCAGAGGGTTAAAGGGAGCAACTCCGGATTCCTAGGGGGGTGAAGGCAGTGATGTCATTCAGGGGGAATAGACTAGAACGGGTGTTCCGGATCCTAACGGGCTCCGTGGCTGGTTCCGGGTTCCCGACAAGTGCCAATCAAAAGTGAGTTCCTGTTCCTAAATCATTTGAATGACACCACTGAGCAGACGGCTTCAGGGTGTGTAATGATCGTGGCGCTGGAGACCAATTTGAGCCAAATTGGGCCCTGCGCCGAGGCAGTGTGGTTTGCACACCGTGAGAGTGCAATCCTAAACTGGAGTTAGGCCGGCAGAAGCTAAAGTTTGGCCAGCACAAGGAACACCATAAAGTGTGCTTGGACCACTCTTCAGTCAGGGAGGATGGCACATGTCTGTGTGCTGGCTTCTCTGACTCCGAGAGTGGTCCAAACATATTTGACAGTGTCCCTTGTGCTGGCCAAACTTTGCTGGCTTAGCTTATGCCAGCCTAACTCAGTTTAGGATTGTGCCCTTAAATATCGACCCTGATATCTGCTAGCACCACGGTGAGTTGGATCTGCAAATACGAAGGTCCCACTGTATGTACAAGTGGGTGGCACAGGGCAGACTCAGGGCACAATCCTAACCTGGAGTCAGGTGGGCACAGTTAGGCCAGCAAGGTTTGGCTGGCACAAGGGCCACCGTAACGTGTGCCTGGACCACTCTCGGAGTCAAGGAGGATGGTGCATGTCTGTGTGCTGGCCTCTCTGACTCTGAGAGTGGTCCAAACATACTGCCTAACTGGGCCGGCATAAACTGAGCCAGCAAACTGAGTTAGGCCGGCATAAACTAAGCCAGCAAAGTTTGGCCAGCACAAGGGACATTGTGAAGTATGCTTGGACCACTCTCAGAGTCAGAGAGGCCGGCACACAGACGTGAACTCCAGGTTAGGATTGCGCCCTCCGTTGCAGCCAAGAGAGTGACGTGCGATGAAGGTGCTGTCTGTCTGTACCTGCTCACGTTCTGCTGTTCTGCGCAGCTTGTAGATGAACTCCACGGTGGCGACGAAGACCGAGAGGACAAGCCCAGCTGCCAGCACAATGAAGAGCCCGCCAATGTTCTGTATCCCGAGAGCGCTGGCTTCTTTGTTCTCTTCCTCCGGGCAGCCGTTGCCTCGCCACCATTTCTCCTTCATGGTGTGCAGCTTGGCCTCCTCCTGAAGCTGAAGGATGGCAATGGTGATCTTGTCCCTGTACGGTGAGCCTGAAAGGCCAAAAGGCACAGAGAGTGGACAAGATGTGAACTTCTGCATCCTGCAATGCTACTAAGGTCAAGCAAATGTACACCCTTGATCGAACTGTGTTTAATTTGCAGCAGGCCCTTGGTACCCATGGGGGATTTGTTCCAGGACCTTCTGGGCAGGAGGTTTAGTCAAGAGGGCTAAAGCCTCCGTTTGCCTGAAGATAAGATCCGAAGGTCTCCAGTTCGAGTCTCCAGGAGCGGCAGACCTTGAGAATTGCGACTGGTAAGAGCCATCTCCAGCTGCCTGTGAGAGAAGAGTTGTGCTGGGCCAGCTGTTCCTTTGGTGGGAGCAGAGAAGCCGTTTATCAGCCAGCAGGAAGGCAAGCGTGCGGCCGGAAGGAAGGACTAGACCACAAAAGTTCCATCTGTATGTTGTAGTTCTTGAAAGATAGAACTTCTTTGTAATTTGTAAAAACCCCGTGTGGGTTTAGAGAAATGAAGCCTGCCTATGTAAACTGCCTTGAATTAAAGCCAGAGGAGCAATCTAATGGCCAAAGAAAGGCAATAATAATAATAATAATAATAATAATAATAATAATACCACAATCCAGGAATGTTGGAGGTGGGAGCAGTGTCACAGCACCACAATGACGCACTGTGAGGTCGCACCAGGCTCTCTGGGGGTCGTGCCAGCCCACAGCCCACCCCATTGGCCTCTCTGTGCCTCCAAACACCTTCCACGTAAGACCGGAAGTTGCTTCTGGTCACTTCTTGGAAGCATTCCGTAGCACAGGGAGGCCATCCATACTGGTTCAAATCTACAACAGCCAAGACTGCAGGTGCCAAGGTCTCACTGGATTCTCGTTTTGCTTCTCAGGGTTAAGGGGCAAGGAGTTCTGCAGGAGAGTGAACACTGCTTCCCAGTCCCTGGGAATCATATCTGGTTGGACAGCAGGAAGAATTTCTTGACGATCAGGGCGGTTCGACAGTGGAACAGAGTGCCACTGGAGGGAAGTGGTGGATTCTCCCTCACTGGAGACCTTCAAGCAGAGGCTCGGCAGGCACCTACTGGAGATGCTCTAGGAGGATTTTCGGCTACTGGCAGGGGACTTGTATATCAATGACCTTGTATATCCTTTTTGTAAGATCTGCCATAGGTTTTGAGATAACTGCAGTTCCTATGGTCCTGTGGGGTTTGTGCTGTCACACCCTACAATGCTACAGGCAGGGGGAGTTCCTGCTACAGGTGGGGGTTGGACTAGATGACCTTGTAGGTACCTTCCAACTCTGTGATTCTATCCAGTACCTTCTTTGGCTTGTGGGGCTTCAGCAGGTGTTGCTTAAACACCTTGAAGTCATCAATACTAGGAACTCAGACATGGACAGCCCAATCCTTTCACGGAACTGCATGTTGGATGCAGAGACACATCCAATGGAGAGGCCCATTGACTGGGGTGGGAAGGGAGTACAGTTGGTGTGGATATGGCATTAGATTTA
>JAJKFI010033699.1:13028-56860 GCA_029204185.1 Lerista edwardsae
TATATATATATAAAAAATAAATCTAATGCCATATCCATATCTTTATATATATATAAAGCCCACCTAGCCCCCATAACCACTTGGGACACTGCAATCTGCACTCATCACAGCCTCTGAACTGTCTCCAAGGGGAGTCCCACGTGCAGTGTGTTACAGTAGTCCAGCCTTGAATTCGCTAAGACATGGACCGCCATGGCCACCTGGTTCTCCAGCTGCCCCACTTCCTGCCCCCGTGACACCGTGCTCTTGTCCTTACCCATAGGGGTGCCGATCCCATAGCCCTTGGAGTCAATCAGCCCCCCGATCTGGGAGAGGTTGCAGTTTCTCCGCGTGATGTACTCAATGGTGGTGGACTCCATCAGCAGGGCGTAGTCCGAGGTGAGGGTCCGCTGGATCCCTTCTTCATTGTTCTTCACGAGAGCCGAGGGCTTGCTACTCATGAACGCCCACATTTTTTCGAAAGTCGAGATCCTGGATTTCTGACAGGGCAGCCCCATAGAAAAGAACAACCAGCAAAGGTCATTTACCTTTGGGCAAGCAACAGTGCAATGACAAGACAATTCACATGGAAAACAGTGCAAAGTCTCCTCTCTGAACATCGGCAGCTGCCTTCTACCAGCTCAGACCCACATCTAGCCCAGGCTTTTCTACCTGCCCCATCTTTACGTGGATTACATTTCCAAGCACCAGCGCGTCCACCAGAGGCAGCTCCTGTGCACAAGAGTGAATGGCTCGTCCCCCAATCGGGGTTTTGCTTTACACACCCTCTACTGAAATGGAGCATTGGGAGACTTAGGACAGATAAAAGGAAATAAAAGGAAACCACAGGGTGGTTGATCTGTGGAACTCCTTGCCACAGGAGGTGGTGATGGTGCCTGGCCTGGGTGCCTTGAAAAGGGGATTGGCCAGATTTCTGGAGGCAACGTCCATTGTGGGCCAAAGGCCTGATGGGTGGCGCAACCTCTGTATATTACAAGTAGGCTACTTCAAAACGCCAGGTGCAAGGGAGTGGCCACAGGATGCAGGCATCTTGCTGTCTCATGTGCTCCTTGAAGGCGCAATCCTAAACTGAGTTAGGCCAGCATAAACTAAGCCAGCAAATCTTGGCCAGCACAAGGGACACTGTAAAGTATGTTTGGACCACTCTCAGAGTCAGAGAAGCCAGCACACAGATGTGCGCCATCCTCCCTGACTCCGAGAGTGGTCCAAACAAGCGTTACGGTGACCCTTGTGCTGACCAAACTTTGCTGGCTTATTTTATGCTGGCGTAACTCCAGTTTAGGATTGCGCTCTGAGGCACCTGTTGGGCCACTGTGAGATACAGGGACCTAAACTAGATGGGCTTTTGGCCTGATCCAGCAGGGCTCTTCTGATGTTCTTAAGGCCCAGATTGTGTTGCAAGTTATTATTTACCTCAGAATTTTACCTCAGAATGCCAGGTGCAAGGGAGTGGCCACAGAATGCAGGCAGCCCGTTGTCTTGTGTGCTCCCTGAGCCTTCCAGTGCAAGTTCGGATTGCTCCCTAAATGATCTTGTGAGCAACTTTATAGGATTCTGTTTAAATGCCCAAGAAGCTGGTGTGTGTATGTGTGTGTGTGTTTGCATGTGCGGTCATGTTATCGCCCTCACAATGTCATAAAACTCAGTCATGCGTCAACAGAAAAGCATCTCCAATTAGCCCTAGGCTTTGATTACATGCAAATTAACTCCCACTTTCTATTGCCACATCATCTTGAAGAGGGTATATTCTTTCTTTCTTTTTTTAATAATGGTATTAGTTGTCAAATGTCCACTGTAATTGCTTGTCATTAACAGCTAACAGTCAATACAGCAGGCAATTAACATCAGCTTTTGAAGTTAATCAGGTATCTGCCATCTATTGATTTAAGCTCCAAGCACTGATTGAATCAAAAAAACAAAGCATAAGATTTATCGAGACTCTGCGCTCTTTTGTGACGCACTGGCTGGATGTTATAAACATACTCCGTTTCTAGCAAGCAAGCAAATTGCTCTTTAAATGGATTATTTTGCTCCGATTAATAGAAGCATCTTACAAAAGCGACTGATGGCAGGCAAGCAGCTTGCAGATGTTGACATCTGTTGGTGGCAGGTTAACGTCTCTTGGCAGGTAACGTTTCCCTACAACCTGTGACACTGTTAAGTTGGACTGCACTGATGGAATGCATAGCACGATCTGGCCGTGATTGATGAAAATCTTTCGGGATGCCTCTCGGGTCCCTGAAATGGTGGGGCTCCAAGGACACAGAATTTTCTAGGGTATTTGAATATTTAGTAAGAACCTTATCCCTTGGTATCCCTTGGCATCATAAGCCCTTGCAACAGCCACAGGGAGCCCTGGGACATGTAGCTTTTAGGCGCCTGTATGTTCTCTGGGACATGGTGATGCTTTGGGTTAATCCACTGTGCTGAGCTTGCTGACTGGAAGGTCGGCAGTTCAAGACCGCACGACGGAGTGAGCTGCCGTCGCTTGTCCCAGCTCCTACCAACCTAGTAGTTCGAAAGCACCTAAAAATACGAGTAGATAAATAGGGACCACTTCGGTAGGAAGGAAACGGCGTTCTGTGCGCTACGGCGTATAGTCATGCCGCCCACATGACCGCGGAAGCTTGTCCTCGGACAGGCTCTTCAGCTTAGAAACGGAGATGAGAAGCCCTCTACTGTCGGTCACGACTAGACCATTCGGTCATGGGGAAACCTTTACCTTTATGTTCTCTGGCACCCTGGAAAACTATATTATCCCAGAGCCCTGCCATTTTAGCTGTCTGGGATCTGGTCTGGGGCTCTGCTCACTTAGCATGCCCACTGAAGCCAGGATCCCAGCCAGCAGGCTTTCCCATGGGGACCGCAACAGCAGCAGCCCAAGGCCTCCCTGCCTCAATGGTGGGTCAGGCCACAAGAAGGGCATGCTGGGACAAACTGGGCCTTGCACCCATGCTTCAACGGCCAAAGGGGATGGCGGCAGGTCCAGCATTGAGGCACCAGGTGCGGCCACAGCTGACAGCAGCAAGGGCAGGCGTCCTACACCTCCGCCCTTGACCGCAATCGGTCCAGTCCTCTTGCAGTCGTGGGAGAGGTTCACCTGGCCAACTGATGACTGGAGCAAGAGAAAGGAAGCCCTTATCAAGTAGTGAGTGCTTGCAGGATCAGGGACCTGGAGGGCTGTCAGCCTGGACTTGTGGTGGGGCAAAGGGGTGGGGAGGCTCTATATAACCCCAGGAAAGGCAGTCATGAAAGCAGTCTGGAGGATGCTGGCCAGCTGGTGCACCCAAGCAAGGCTGCTGGAAGGGAGGAGGACCCTTGCCTATCTCTGAGGCCGCTGGACCCCTTGACAGTCTGTGAGGCTTGAGGGAGCCCAGGTACACCTGGTGTCAGTTCCAGTGCTACATCTTGCCATGCCCTAGTGTCTGCTGACGGTAGCACAGATGCCAGAATGCAATAGAGACTGGAACGGGGAGACTTCTTGCAAGCTTTCCTTTGAGGCTGCCGCTCCCGCCAGGTAAGCAGTGGGGGAAGGGAAACAAGAAGCAGGGCAGGGCTCCGATGTTCATGGGGGCCAGTGATGTCATGCAGGGGGTACGCGCGGGTATGCGAGTACTGGTTTCTAGGATTACAGCTAGCCCCGCCCCTTCGCCCGCCCACTCGTCGACTCCGCCCTCTGCAATGTTTGAATTTCCTGCATGTTTGAGTTGCCTGCACGTTCTCAGAGCCAGGCAGGCAGCGAGCGGAGCCTTTCCTTTCCTTGCCACTGAAAAATGAGTTGCTCTGGGGTTTTAACATGATGCCAGGCCTCCTTAACATGTTCTGGGGGTGCTGTGGAATAATGTTGCAACTGTTGGGTCAGTTTAAAATCATCTGAGGCCTCAAAAAGGGCTTTTTTCATGTCACTTCCTGCCACGACATCACTTCTGGCTTATGACATCACTTCCGGTGGGCGGGTCCCGACATGTGCCAATCAAAAGTGAGTACCTGTTATTAAATCATTTAGATGACACCACTGATGGGGGCCCCTTGTAATTTCTGAGGACGCAACAAAGCCAAGACTTTAGGGTGGGCTTGGGAGCAATACAGCTGGACTGCAGCATCAGTGGATCCGGTACCTGCTATCTCAATTATCTGCGTATCCAGAGAGTACCAGGGGCACCCTTTAAAAAAAAGGAAAGCGAGGGAGAATCCTGTACCTGAGTGCGGCAAAACAGCTGCATTTTCAGCAGGGCCGGCCTTAAGCCCATGTGACCAATGCCATCCCATTGGCCCCTGCAGTTTAGGGGCCCCTGCACCAGTGCAGTGAGCAAATTGCCCAAGGCAGCAGCCTGTATTTCTATGCACTGGAAGTCAGTGGGGATAGCAGAGCAGCTTTACCATGGGCTCTCCCACCTGCCCCTTCCTCCCAATGTCCCAAAATGGGCTTCCTGGAAGCCGTTGGCAGTGACGGCATCATGTCACCACCAACTATTTCCAGGTGCCATGTGCAGCACCACAAACACTTTTCTTGGTGAGTGGGGGCCCCGCGGGAATGTCCACATTGGGTCCCGCTGCTCCTAGAGCCGGCCCTGATTTTCAGGGCTGCAGGTGGCCTTCTGAGTTACCTGCAGCCTCTTCCTGGTTGCTTTGGGGCTCCTCCTTTTCTCAATGTACCCCTTTTGAGGCTCCTCCTTTTCTCAATGTCCTCCTAGAATGCATTGCAACCAAGAAGAGAAAGCATCGCAGCAAAACTGGGGTGACCCTGAGGAAGGGAGGAGCCTCGGAGCAACCAGGAAAAGGCTGCAGGCAGCTCAGAAGGCTGCCTGGAGCCCTGAACATGCAGCTGTTCTGCTGCGCTAAGGTAGATTCAGCTATTTTTAGCGTTCTTCACTTTCCCTATCTTTTGGAATGTATTGGAAATCCTCGGGATACCAGGACACGCCTATAAATGTTATTATCCAATTGGGGAGGGCATGTTTCCTGAACATATTCTGAATCAAGGTGTAATGTGTGGGTCAACGACCACTAATTAGAAAGGTCCTCTTTGGGAGCGCCTGAAATTAAGGGACATTTTTCTTTTTATCCTGACAGCATGGTGCGCCAAATGTTAAAAAAAAAAAAAGTGCATTTCTAGCAAGCAAATTGCAGGCAATAATGCTGCAAAAATGTTGGCCAAGAACGATGTTGACCACGGTAAATAGGACAAGGATTGCAGGCAGCTGAATTCATTCCTTGCAGTCATGGTTCGGGAGGCTTGTCTAATAATGGGTGTTGCAGGATCAGTCACCCGAGCAAATTAATGGGCGCGTTTAGTGGTGCTGGCAGAAAGGACCTTCCTAGACCTTTATGTGGTTTCGTTATCATCCAAAGTAACTCTCCGGCTTACGGTTTTTTCCATTTCAGCTGATATGGAGAACTAAATTGATTCTCAGCAGCTTGAGTCAAGATACTAAATTTTAAGCATTTAACATTTCTGTATAACCAGAAAGGCCCTGGAACAAAATGTCTCCTTGCGCATTAACGGTGTGCATCCATTGAGATGACAAAAGATCACACCCAGACAACGATAGCATAATTTAGCAGGATTATAGAATTCATTTATGTGTTCCCAAACTGCAAACAAATACCATTTAATTCAAGATACTTGTTTTACATGGGAAATTGGTTACCACGCCCTGCTAAAAAGACCCACTGCCACCCTCCAAAAAAGAAATGGCTTGGAATAGAGTAAAACAGGGGTTTTCAAACTTTTCAGAGGGGGGCCCACTTTTTAGAATGGCACTCATGTCGGGACCCACTGGCAGTGATGTCATTAACCTGGAAGTGGCATTGTGGCAGGAAGTGACATCATCAAGCAGGAAGTGCTGCCATTGTGACATAATAAAATGGTCCTCTTGAAATGCAAACTGGTGTTCTTGGACTGCAGCAATTGCACAACCAGGAAACATCCTTGACAGAAAGCAAGATGAGGACAAAATATGATGTAAAAGCACTGCACTAAAAACATTTTTTTTAAAAACACCCTCACTTGAAAATTCAAACTGTTAACACTCACAAAAGGAATATAACAAGAGTCATCTCTGCAGCTTCCAAGATGGCTGCTCCCAGCTTTCCATGACCCACCTGACTTCAGTTCATGACCCACCAAGTGGGTCCTGATCCACCGTTTGAATAACACTGGATGAAAAGATTCTTCCTATGAGCTTTAGGACCACATTCATCAAGTTCAGCTTGTCCTAATATTTCACCCTTAACTATGAAGGGCATTGTCAGAGGACTGAAATGGCACCTAAAGTGCTGCAACCACAGAAGCAAAGATCCCCTAAAGTACAGACAGTAAGATTAAAACACAAAGTTTCCAGCCAAAAGTTCATGAAGCCCCTAAGTCTGGCCAATTCAAGTTAAAATCTAGCTTCTATAAACGGCCACTCCCATCTGAATATGGGCAAAAAGGAGCATATTTATAATCAAAGACTTTCCTGACACAGGAACTACCAGCTAATCAGTTTCCTAACCGCTTTCCTCTTACCCCCAATTAAACAATCTACCACCTGTTTCATCTACCCCCTGCCTAGTCCCTTTGTCCAACAGGGTGTTTGGACCACTCTTGGAATCAGAGAGGCCAGCACTCAGATGTGTGCCATCCTCCCCGACTCCAAGAATGGTCCAAACGTGCTTTACAGTGGCCCTCATGCCAGGCAAACTTTGCCGGCCTAACTGTGCTGGCCTAACTCCAGGTTAGGATTGCGCCCACATACATGCGAGATCCTTTGCAAATCCAAAATCCGACTGCACTTGGACTGTACTGGATAGAGCGCTGGGCTTGAAGATGTGAGACCCATTGAGTTCATTTGATAACCTAGACATCCACGCAACTGACCTATGTTACAGGGCTATTGCTGGGTACCATGCGTGGGTACGTTTGCCCACCTGAGCTCCTTGGGGAAAGGGTGGGATAAAATGAGAATCAGCTTGGCTTTTCTCAGCTAGGTTTTTCAAGCATTTCTCCTTTTCCAAGGAGAGTTTTCACTCCTTTGCCTGACTCACTGTGCAAAACCAGGATCTCTCTCTCTCTCTCTCTCTCGCTCTCTCTCTCTCTCTCTCTGTGCACGCTTTCCTCTGCAAATACTTTTGAAACAAGTGTTTGAAGATAGGCCACTTCCACATATCCCTTCACCTTTAAAATTAATTATTTGCATTTAATCAGCAAAAAACGAAGGAAATTAGCTTTTCAACAGGGGATAATCCTTTTGGCAACACATGTCTCCCTCCCTCCCTGCCCCCATTCCCCGCGCAGGTTTCCCCTCTCGCACAGGCATGTACAACGGGAAGATGCTTTCAAAGGCTCCTGTTTTAAATCTCGTAATTAATTTTTCTCTTTTAAACAGAAAGGGGGGGGAAGGGTGCTATCTTCTCTTACGCATCCACTAGCTCCCTCAAATTAATTTCTTTTCAACTGGTGGAAATGAATGCAAACTGCTTTCATAGCTGGATGTGCAGGGGGGGGGGGGGCGGCTGATGGGACAAGGCGAGGCAGGAGGGCTGAGGATGAGAGTTGCTGCTGGCAAAGAGTGACAACTGAAAAGACTCCAACTCCAATTGGATCGCTTCAGTAGGCATTTATATGCAGAATTGGGGTTGGCATGCCTCCCGCGCCATTGCTGCTTGCCCGCCCAGTTTGGGTGCATGGGCGAAGCGGGCATGCATGGGCGAAGGGGGCATGCATGCATGGGCGAAGGGGGCATGGGCGAAGGAGTGACTTTATTATTCTTTGTCTGTAAACTGCTCTATAAACTTTGTGTTGAAAAGCGGTAGATCACAATACTGTTGATGGACTGGTTGCCTGGCCATTGTTGCCTCGTGCAGGGGGAGGAGCCAGCACTGGGCACGCCCAGATTTGCCGGGCAGTGTGCACTCATGGCTAGTTTTTCAAAACCATCCTTCCCTGCCCTTCTTACAGTCTCAGGTTAGCTGGTCGCAGGGCCGGCCTTAAGCCAATGTGACCAATGCCATCACATCGGGCCCCGCACTTTGGGGGCCCCCACACCAGTGCAGTGAGCATATTGCTTGCTTCTGCAGTCAGGATCTCTTAGGATTGTATGCAGGTCAGTGAGGCAAGCAGAGCAGCTTTACCTTGGGCCCTCTCAGCCCCCCAGCTTCTGAAGTGCCCAAAATGGGCCTTCCGGAAGCAACTGGCAGTGACATCATCATAAGAACATAAGAAGAGCCCTGCTGGATCAGGCCAAAGGCCCATCTAGTCCAGCTTCCTGGGTCTCACAGTGGCCCCACCCCACTATATCTCATCCTGCCACCACCATCTATTTCTAGGTGCTGCACTTGGTGTGTGGCACCACAAGTGCTCTTCTTGGTGAGGTAGGTGGAGACCCTGTGGGGAGTGTGGGGAGGGGCCCACAGGAATGCCCCGCATTGGGCCCTGCCACTCGTAGAGCCGGCCCTGGCTGGTTGCATTTCCTCCGGTCCTCTGGAGTTTGTGCTCTTGCACCCTATAATGCAGCCCACCTGGTTAACAAACAGGGAGAAGGAAAGGGATGGGAAAGGAAAGGGATGGATTTCTGTCCTCTCTACTCACTGCCACTGCTGTTTGGGGGAGCAATCCTATTTGAGGGAAGGT
Organism: Lerista edwardsae; assembly: GCA_029204185.1. NCBI lineage: Eukaryota > Metazoa > Chordata > Lepidosauria > Squamata > Scincidae > Lerista > Lerista edwardsae. The sequence goes on from JAJKFI010033699.1 coordinate 21,643, forward strand.
GCTCTGGGGGCAGGAACAATGATAGGAAGAGGGAAAGCATGTGCTCAGCTCCAACTGGGATGAAAGCCAGATAATCAGAGGCTAATAAAGCAGGTATCTCATTTGTGGTAGGCTTCCCCCCCCCCATCTTTTTTTTTTCTGAGCCAGGCTCAGGAGAACTTCCCCACCACCTCTACAATTTAGATGAGAAATCAGAGCAAATCATCAGCATCACTCTTTGCTACGTGGCCTTACAAAACCTCTCGGCAAGCCTATTTATAACACGAGCGACCAGCCAACTGTTCTTTCCTTGCACTTGGTCGAAAATACAACACCTGCAGGGCACGGGGAACTCCTGCTCTCCCACATCCCTGCTCATTTCCCATGGCAACAGGAGAGGTGGGCAGCCGCTCACTCAACTGTGCAAGCCCACCAAAGCGTGTGTGCAATTGTGCATTAGTACAAACAGGCAGTTGCTGCACAGAGCTACCTATCAGTTCTCCCTGGACTATTTATTGATTGGGGTATATTTGGGCGGGGGGGGGGGTATTTTAGAGCGGCACATTTTTTCTTTGATCTAGAGTGGGCTTCGAAGGGGGTCATGCCAACTTATTATCTCACTGTGCCTTGTGGACTACCCCTTGTGGACTACCCCTGATCACAGAAAACAAGGCTGGGAACTAGGTGGGACTTTGTGTCACTGTGTATTTTCATTTTCTTCTTTTTTGGGGGGGTATAATAGAATGAAGAATGATAGAATGAAGATATTACATTCCAATTTGTTTCATAGAATCATAGAGTTGGACGGGACCTACAAGGTCATCTAGTCCAACCCCCTACCTATAGCAGGAAATTCTCCTAGAGCATCTCCATCAGGTGCCTCTCAAGCCTCTGCCTGAAGGTCTCCAGTGAGGGAGAATCCACTACCTCCCTCCAGTGGCAATCTGTTCCACTGTCGAACCGCCCTTAGCATCAATAATTTCTTCCTGATGTCCAGCCGGAATCTCCTCTCGTGCAGTTTGTACCCATTGGACCTAGTTCTACTGTCAAAGAGGGCAGATTTGTCCCTTCTTCCTTCTGGCAGCCCTTCAGAGATTTAAAGAGGGCGATCGTATCCCCTCTCAGTCTTCTCTTCTCCTCTCAGTCTTCTCCAAGCTAAGCATACCAAGTTCCCTCATTGCACTGCACCATTTTGTTGCATCCTGCATGAAATTACCTTTCCAATGACATATAACATGATGGTATTATTCATCCATACCAAGGTTTTCACCATTTTGGCCACTAGTATCAAGCTCAGCTTGTGGTCCCCCTAAAGCTTGTTGCCCAGTGCAATTGCACCCTCCCTGCATATCTTTAGCTACGCCCCTGCTTTAGATAATGGAAGAGCAAGCCCTCAAATTGGGGGAGGTTTCATCACTCTTTGCCTGCACCATCCTTTTGCTCTGAAAATCGGAGCCCACTCCGCTTTCCTTCCAGAGATGGTGGCATTGGAGAGTGTGCATCACAACCTCATTTGACCCATTTGGCTGCGCATGTGCCACCATACATGACTAACTCTTTTGATTGCCACCCACAACCCTGATGTCCTGGTTGAATGCCTACTCAACGAAGTGGTGTATACATATAATTCAATGACAATAGAAGCAGGTAACGGCACGATAATTGTCCTCACCTGTCAAATGTGGCCAAGGAAAAATGCGCCCGATCAATTATTTACTCCCCCCATTGTTAGGCTGCCTCTCGCTTCACCCCTAGAGAGGTCATTATCAGAGATTACAGACTTGGAGTTTGGAAACAGCCCTGGGCTGTGCCAAGGGTCTCCTCTGCGCTCAACGGTGTGTCCTCTAAACAGCTATTCCCCCACCGCCAGGACTGTTGTGTTTTAGCACGACCTGCTTTGTTAGAATACCTCGCCCAATTCTTCCCTGGTTGATAAATATGGATGAGCTCCTGCCGTTTTCACTTCTGGGTACAAAGCTGCCTTCCCCCCGCCCTGCACCCCAAGACCGAACACGCCACAACAAAATCACCCGCAATCAAGGATTTGGCTGATTTAATGAATCAGAAATTTATATCAGTGACTCCCCAATGTTTTAGCATCAGGACCATTTAAAAAAAATACCCTATTGGGACCCACCTAGCTTTACAAGACTTTTTTTTTAAGTGATTGAGAAGGAAGTAATGTTTTTATTTATTTTCAAGCAACGTTGTATTTATTTATCTGCAAAAATCTTGATCCATTTTCTGTAGCAAGGCAACCCTATTGAATAACCTCAAGGCTTGAAGGGCTTAGTCATGTGACCAAGGGCACAATCCTATAGGCGCTGTTGGTCCGATGCTAACCACTTGCGTTGGCCCAACAGCGCTACTGCCAACGGCGCTACTCCAGAGACTGCATCAGGCGGCAAGGCCTTGGTGCGGGCCTTGGTGCAGCTGGGGTCTCCTTGGCCCCCTGGCGAAGGGGCACGCTCACTAGAGGGCTGTAGGACTCCTGATCCCCTGGAGGGGCCCAGGCAAGACGGGGTCTCGGAGGGGACCCTGACACAACGTTTGCAACCACACTGTTCCAGCTGGCACCACACCAGGTTAGGATGGTGCTCTCAGACTCTAGTGGTGTCATCAAACGACGAATGTCCCAAAACAAATGTTTTGACCTCTGCCGAGAGATGGTGATGGAACACACTCAAAGCTCACCTTGAAGAAGGTCATGGTGGCCCCATCTTTCACTGCTCCGTACTCAATTTTAGTCTGCTTGGCCAGGTCGTCCGCTGAGTCGATGGGGGACTCCATCCTCTCCACGGTCAAGAAGGCGGCCAAGTTGGCGGTGTAGGAAGAGATGATGATGAGGGTGAAGAACCACCAGATGCCCCCAATGATGCGCGTGGACAGTGCTTTGGGCATCAGCTCAGAACCTGGGAAGGATGAGGATCGGAGGGTGAGTTGAAAGGAACTTCGTAAAGCACACGCCTTTTAAACCCCCAAACTTTAGTCATTGCTGGACTATAATAGCTACACAAATACAAAGCACAATCCTAACCTGGAGATAGTCCGGCACAGTTAGGCCAGCAGGCCAGATGTAACGTTTTTCCATCTAACATCCTTAAGGCCAGATTTGAAGGCCTTGGCAATAAGGAAAAACTTTGTGCATGTAATGGAAAGGATTTTGAGACCTTGCCTCATATACTTTTGCACTACCCCGGTATAATGATTTGCCACAATTATATCTCTGTCCATATCTGTCTGGTCTTCCAATGAATTCGGACACAGAAACTATTTGTGCCCTGTTGGCAGCCGAGGGCGGGACTCATAGGCATTCAGTGGCAGACGGCTTACGGCTGATCTTATAGAGGTGGACACTGATGATTGAAACCCAGAACGATGATACATAGAGTGAGGGACGACCCATTTGGGGTATTGGTATGTGGGCCAGTTTGTGGTATGGAGCCTTTCTTTTCCTTTATTTGTTCTATTCCTTTTAATGCGATGTATGCTTAATGTGCCATACTTGTGTATGCATCTGTTTTATGCCAATAAAGGTTCCGTACATACATACAGTTAGGTCAGCAAAGGTTGGCCAGCACAAGGGCCACCATAAAGCACATTTGTACTACTCTCAGGGTCAGGGAGGATGGCGCGCGTCTGAGTGTTGGCCTCTCCGACAGTGATCCAAACATACTAATTGCAGAGAAATTAAATGAATTCCTTGCATCCGTCTTCACAGCAGAAGAACTTGGGCAGATACCACAGCCCGAACAGCCCTTCCTAACTAAGGAATTAAAGCAGATAATGGTGAATAAGGAAGATGTTTTAGATCAAATTGATAAACTACATATAAATAAGTCACCAGGCCCAGATGGTATACATCCAAGAGTTATTAAGGAACTAAAGAACGAAGTTGCTGACCTCTTAACTAGAGTATGCAACTTGTCCCTTCAAACGGCCACAGTGCCAGAGGATTGGAGGATAGCCAATGTCACGCCAATCTTTAAAAAAGGGAGAAGGGGGGACCCTGGAAACTACAGGCCGGTCAGCCTAACGTCTGTTCCGGGTAAGATGGTGGAAATCAAAGATAAAATCCTAAAACACATAGAGGAACAAGTACTGCTAAAAGAAAGTCAGCATGGCTTCTGTAAGGGTAAGTCTTGCCTCACAAACCTTTTGGAATTCTTTGAAAAGGTCAACAGGCACGTGGATGTGGGTGAACCTGTGGATATCATATACCTGGATTTTCAGAAGGCGTTTGACACGGTCCCCCACCAAAGGCTGCTGAAGAAACTTCACAGTCAGGGAATAAGAGGGCAGATCCTCTTATGGATCCAGAATTGGTTGAGGGACAGGAAACAGAGAGTGGGGGTAAATGGGCAATTTTCAGAATGGAGAGAGGTGAAAAGTGGAGTGCCCCAGGGATCTGTCTTGGGGCCCGTGCTTTTCAACTTATTCATAAATGACTTAGAGACAGGGATAAGCAGCGAGGTGGCCAAGTTTGCAGATGACACAAAACTTTTCCGGGTGGTGAAAACCAGAGAGGATTGTGAAGAGCTCCAGAAGGATCTCTCCAAGTTGGGGGAATGGGCAGCCAAATGGCAGATGCGTTTCAACGTAAACAAATGTAAAGTGATGCACGTTGGGGCCAAAAACCAAAACTTCACCTATAGGCTAATGGGTTCTGAGCTGTCTGTGACAGCTCAGGAGAGAGATCTTGGGGTGCTGGTGGACAATTCCATGAAGGTATTGACCCAGTGTGCGGCAGCAATTAAGAAAGCCAATTCCATGCTCAGGGTAATTAAAAAAGGGGTTGAGAATAAAACAGCCAATATTATCATGCCATTGTACAAAGCAATGGTAAGGCCGCACCTGGAATATTGTGTCCAGTTCTGGTCGCCGCATCTCAAAAAGGACATAGTGGAGTTGGAAAAGGTGCAGAAGAGAGCGACAAAAATGATTACGGGGCTGGGGCACCTCCCTTATGAAGAAAGACTGCAGCGTTTGGGGCTCTTCAGTCTAGAAAAAAGGCGCCTGAGGGGGGACATGATTGAGACATACAAAATTATGCATGGAAGGGATAGAGTTGATAGAGGGATGTTCTTTTCCCTCTCTCACAACACCAGAACCAGGGGGCATCCGCTAAAACTGAGGGTTGGGAGAGTTAAAACAGATAAAAGGAAGTACTTTTTTACCCAGCGGGTAGTTAATCTGTGGAACTCCTTGCCACAGGAGGTGGTGATGGCATCTGGTCTTGATGTCTTTAAGAGAGGATTGGACCGATTTCTGGAGGAAAGATCCATTGTGGGCTATAGGCAATGATGGATTGTGCAACCTCCTTACAAAGGTGGTGGGCTACAGCTGCCGAGTGTAAGGGAGTGGCAACAGGATGCAAGCATCTTGTTGTCTCCTGCCTCCCTGGGGCACCTGGGGTGGGCCGCTGTGAGATTCAGGAAGCTGGACTAGATGGGCCTTGGCCTGATCCAGCATGGCTCTTCTTATGTTCTTACAGTGCCGGCCAAACTTTGCTGGCCTCACTGTGCCAGCACGTTGCTTGAGGCCATGATGGCTTGAGGCCATGATGGGTTTTGCAACCTCTTTATGTTCATTGTAGGCTACTTCAGAATGTCAGGTTCAAGGGTGTGGCAACAGGATGCAGGCATCTTGTTGTCTTGTCTGCTCCTTGAGGCATCTGGTGGGCTACTGTGAGATACAGGAAGCTGAATTAGATGGGCCTTGGCCTGATCCAGTAGGGCTATTCCTACATGTCTGAAGAGGAGCTTCTGGTTCTGGTGGCTGTCAAAGAGAAATGCTGTGGAGAATCTTGACTAGTGGTCAGTGTGTTTACCTCAGAATTTACCTCAGAATGCCAGGTGCAAGGGAGTGGCCACAGGATGCAGGCAGCCTGTTGTCTCGTGTGCTCCCTGAGGCACCTGGTGAGCCACTGTGAGAGCCAGGAAGCTGGACTAGACGGGCCTTTGGCCTGATCCAGCAGGGCTCTTATGTTCTTCATTCCAGGTTAGGATTGCACCCTCAGTCCTTTTTCAGAATGCAATTGAGCCAAACAGTTGTGCACAAGGAAACAGACATGACCCCCCCCCCCCACACACACACCCTAATGTACCGTATGCAAGAATTCCCAAGTCTGTTACTGCTGACCTTGGGCACAGTCGGCAATTGATGGGGAACTTTTGAACCAAAGTAATTAACCAAGCAGCTTTCATGTGATTTAAATAGCAAGCCGCACGTGAATTCTGACGAGTGTTTTGTTCTGCCGTTTACAACAAAAAGGCCCTTCTTCTTTTACACAGATTGTTTTTTTTTTTTTTCTCCTCAAAAGGAATTACTCCGGGGAAGATCTTCAAACACACACTTCTTTTTTTGAGGGGGAAAAAAAAATCCAGTTGTGGAGAAGGCCTAATACTCTAAACAGCAGCTGGAGGTAGGAAAATAAGAGAGAACAAGAGACCACGGCAAAGAGGGAAAGGCGTAAGAGGCCTGCAATGACTTTGAGCAAGCTGGGATAAAGGACTTTGAAGGGCTGTTCTATTTGTGTCCTTGACACCTATTAAAACCAGAGGTGGGACACAGAAGTAGTGAACTTGGCAGGGATGAGCGGTCAGGGGAGGTAGAGGTGGGCGGAGCCTCAGCCTCCCCTGTGATTACGCATGCTCCACCCACCTTCCGGGTTTATGCATAGGATCAGGGCTGGCTCTAGAAGTGGTGGGGCCCAATGTGGGGCATTCCTGCGGGGCCCCCAACCCTCCCTGCAGGGCCCCACTCACCAAGAAGAGCGCTGTTCGTGCCACGTGCAAAGCCTGGCATGTGGAAGTAGTTGGTGGGGATAGCATCACATCACCGCCAACTGCTTCCAGTGGCCCATTTGGGGCTGTTCAGAGGCAGAGGCAGGGGGAGAGACCAAGGTGAAGCTGCTCTGCTCGCCCCACTGACTTACGGCCCACAGAGATCCTAGCTGCAGCCGCAGGCAATCTGCTCACCCTGCTAATGTGGGGCACCCTGAAGCATGGGGCCCGATGTGATGACATTTGGTCACATTGGCTTAAAGCCAGCCCTGCACAGGATTGTGCTGCTAGCTGCTGCAATGGATGCTCAGCCTCCCCAATGATCACGCAACCAGAGGCATTCCTACTGGTGGGGGGGAACGCTAAGTGTTGCAGGAGCCTGTTAAGGTGGTCCCTCCCCCTTGCCTCCGAGCCAGCTCTGTGTGCCGTGAATGACTCTGAAGGCGAGGGGACAGGGCCATGTTACCCAGGAACTCAGGTTCCTACAACACTTAGCATTCCCCCCCCATAGGAACGGCACTGCATACAGCCACTCAGCGTGGACCCTTAGGGGGCAGCGCTGGGGCGGGGCCTGGGACGCAATCCCAGCATGCCCTTGGGATTGTGCCCTTAGAACCAGAGCAGGCTCCAATCCCTGTCTAGCCCTCGGCACGCTACGAATGGTGACATGCAAAGCAATTGATCCAGGCCTGGTCCACACAGTGCAAGGAATAGCTGAATTGATGCAGGAAAACAGTCAGCGAAACAGGAAATTCCAACCCCTAGGACTGGGTAAATCCAGTGATGTCATGCAGGGGGAACGCGGGGGAACTCAGTTCCACTAGTTAAAATTAGGGCTGACTCCGCCCACTTCACTCTCCCCCCTCCCCCCTCCCAATTCCTCTGCAAAGAGCTTTTCTTCTTGGTTGGCCGGCGCTCAGAGGGTTAAAGGGAGCGACTCCAGATTCCTAGGGGGGCGAAGGCAGTGGTGTCATTCAGGGGGGAACGGACCAGAACGGGTGTTCCGGATCCTCCATGGCTGGTTCCGGGTTCCCGACAAGTGCCAATCAAAAGTGAGTTCCTGTTCCTAAATCATTTGAATGACACCACTGGGTAAATCTATTGTGTGTGTGGGGGGGGGGGGAAGCAGAGAAACAGGAAAACCTCAACTTCAGTCCTTAAGAAGGAGAAGAGACAAAAGCTGGTCTTGACAAGCACTCCTGTAATTGTGGAGAGACAAACTCCCCCACTTCAGAACGGACGCCTTTGCTTGTCATTGTGCGATGACAGAAGCTCGCCGGCACTGCTCGGCTGCCTCGCGACAACGGGGCAGAGGCGGCGCAACATTATTTCTCTTGCTGGAGAGGCTTGTTCCGTTGACAAGCACAACTAGGTTTATCTTGCACCTGTCAACAGGGAAAAGACGCAGCAACACAAGCACCAGGTAGACGCCAAACAAATGCAGCACGAGGAAGCTGTGTGTGTTTGGTGGGGCGGCAGCGCTTGGGGTGGGGCCGGTGGGGTGTGTGTGAGGGAGGTGCACCTACCTTGCTGCATCAGGGCTCCCATTCCAAACCAGAAGCTGTTCAGGAGGGTGAAGTTGTTCTCTACTATGTCCGAGCCTGGGTTGCAGGGATGGGCGTCGTACCATTCGTAAGGGCTGAACCTGCGTCCGGAAAAAGAAGCATTTATATACCGCTTTTCCACACAAAGTTCACAAAGCGGGTTACAGGCAAGAAATAATTATGAAGTTCAGTGGCTCCCTGTCCCAAAAGGGCTCACAATCTTAAAAAATGCAGAACACCACCAGCAGCAGCAGCCACTAGAAAAGACACTGCGCAGGGGTGAAGAGGGACAAATACTCTCCCCCTGCTAAATATAAGAGGACACCACTTGAAAGAGTGCCTCTTTCCAGTTATCAGGGATGACTTAAACTTGCTTCTGTATTTCTGTTATTCTATTGCTTTCTCAGAGCCACATTTTAGGAATATCAATCAATCAATCAACAGTATTTATATACTGCTTTTCAACACAAAGTTCAGAAAGCGGGTTACAGGCAAGAAATAATTATAAAGTTCAATGGCTCCCTATCCCAAAAGGGTCACAATCTTTAAAAAAAGGCAAGCCACCAGCAGAAGCCACTAGAAAAGACACTGCACAGGGTGAAGAGGGACAATTACTCCCCCCCTGCTAAATATAAGAGGGACACCAATTGAAAAAGTGCCTCTTGCCCAGTTAGCAGGGGATTATTATTATCATTTATTTACCTGTAAACCGTTTTGTGAACTCTGCTGCCTTACAGAGGAGCTGCAAAACTTAGCACTCTGCCCCCCCTTGTAGAAGTGCCATTGCTTCCCTTCCATGGAAGCGGAAGCATGTGATAGCACTTGCCACTGGTGAGGAGGTGTGCACATGCAGAGCATTCCTTCATTTATCACTGTCACTCTGGATGCTGCGGGACCCACCTTGATTGTCGTTCAGCCATGAGTTCCTTCTTGCCTGTTTGTGCTGCAGTTGAAATCAAGCAGCAGTATTTGTATACCACTTTTCCACACAAGGTTCACAAAGCGGTTTATAGGCAAATAGTAATAATCAAGTTTAACTGCTCCCTTCCCCAAAGGGCTCACAATCTAAAAACAATGCCGAACACCCCCAGCAACAGCCACTAGAAAAGACACTGCGCAGTTACTCTCCCCTTGCTAAATATAAGAGGAACATCGCTTGAAAAAGTGCCTCTTGCCCAGTTAGCACGGGGTGCAAGGAAGAGATGCAGGGAGTCAAACCAGACACCAGGAGTGCACATGCCAATGTGGGAATGGAGCCTGAGACAAAGGAGGTGGCAGAAGGGGAACGTTCTCGAGCAAGTGGTTCCCAACCTTTAGGACTCTGCAGACCACTGATGCAAACATTGGAATTGTTGCAGACCACATGCAATCCCTCACCTCCCCCCCCCCACAAAAGTGTAATAAAATATGAATTAAAGAACGATTAGAGATGTATTAGCTTGATTATGTAGAGAAGATGGGTGGGCTCCTGCTTTCGTTGCCAGCTGCAACTGCAGGTGGTCCAAACTTGGCCTTCTCTGGTGGTCCATGGGGAAGCATCTCCCAAGCAAGTGCTCCCCCATCACCAGAGAAGGCAGAGAAAGAGTCAGGGAGGATGGCTCACGTCTGTGTGCTGGCCTCTCTGACTCCGGGAGTGGTCCAAATATACCTTACGGTGTCCCTTGTGCTGGCCTAACTGGGCTGGCCTAACACCAGGTTAGGATTGTGCTCTGAAGGCAAGAATTCCACACACTCCTGGTGGGATTGAGCAGGCAGGACCTGCCCCAACCCCTCCTCTTGCCTTCAGAGGCATGCCAAATGCCCACCCCCCACATCCCATCTTAGCAATGCATAGACTGTTGCAATTCTTCCTCTCATTCCCTGTATTAAAAAGAATGAAGAAGACTAGGAAGATGCTTCTCCAATTTCCTCTTTCACAACATCACCTTTTAAGAAAACAGAGAAGAGGCAGAGGAGGTGGAGATGCAGACACAGACGGAGGCAGGTGATTGGACAGAGGTGGGCACATCCCGCAAAAAAACACTCCCCTAGGCATCTGATTTAGTCGGCCTCATGAATGGGCCAGCCCTGTGTGCAAACTCCTTCCTACTACCTTTGCAAATTCAAGCAAGTTCTCTGAATTTCTTCTCAATTGTGTTCTTTGTTCACTGCGGTTTCGTTTTATCTGCATCACTTCCCCAATACTTGTGAGATCTTGAATGTTTTTAAAGCTTTATTTATAACCAAAAGGAAGCATACAAAAAAAAAAGACCCCAGTCATTTGAAAGACATCAAAGCAAGTCAAAGACATGAGCATTATTCACAGATGGATGCATTTTTCTCTCTTCAATAATTTCTAAAGGGTTGGTAGTTCTGTAAAGAGTATTTCAGTATTTCATTGTCTCCCTTCTCTGAACTGTATGTAGTGTGTTAATTCAAGGAGAGTGGAATAATTGTAGAACTCTCCCATTCGGTCACACTTTTTAATCTCCAGTATCTATGTATATAGGGGACGTGGTGGCGCAGCGGGTTAAACCGCTGCTGCTGGGCTTTCTGACTAGAAGGTTGGGAGTTCAAGACTGCGGGACGGAGTGAGCTCCCATTGCTTGTCCCAGCTCCTGCCAACCTAGCAGTTCAAAAGCACCTAAAAATGCAAGTAGATAAATAGGTACCACTTCAGTGGGAAGGGAACGGCGTCCCGTGCACTATGGCGTGTAGTCATGCCGGCCACATGACCACGGAAACTGTCCTTGGACAAACGCCAGCTCTACAGGCTTAGAAACAGAGATGAGCACCGCCCCCCTACAGTCAGTCATGACTAAACTATTTGGTTGTGGGGAAACCTTTACTTTTTTTTTTTTTTTTTTTTACTATCTATGTATATACCATCCTAGCAGCATATGTCATGAAAGTGGTCATTTTCTGATGGATCGCTAGTAGATTTTTTTTTCCCTATAAATCCATAAAGATAGTATGAGGTCTGGATCTAATATAGAACCTGTGAGCTACAAATTCAGGACAAAGTGCTACTGGACAGGTCCATAATCCATGGGAATAAGTATCTGCTTCTTCTTGCGATGCATTTTCCCTATTTCAATGGCTATTCAGGGTGCAATCCTAAACTGAGTTAGGCTGGCATAAACTAAACCAGCAAAGTTTGGCCAGCACAAGCAACACTATAAAATATATAGTTGGACCACTTTCAGAGTCAGAGAGGCCAGCACACAGACGTGCACCATCCCCCCTGACTCCGAGAGTGGTCCGAACACACTTTATGATGGCCCTTGTGCTGGCCAAACTTTGCTGGCTTAGCTTTTGCCTGCCTAACTCCAGTTTAGGATTGCGCTCTAAATGGCAACCCCGATATCTGCTAGCATCCGCAGTGAGAAATCCACAGGTACAGAGGTGCACCATCCTCCCTGACTCAGAGGATGACCTAAACGCTATGACATCCCACTGGAAGCAATGACATCATTCAGTAGGTCCCAACATGAGTGCCATTCTAAAAAGTGGGTCCCAGTCTAAAACGTTTGAGAATCAGTGTTCTATTACATGCGTTCAGTGGTGTCAGCCTACCGGTTCGCTAGGCGGAGTTTTTGCGGTCGCTGGGCGGGTTTCCACGGTGATCGGCAGCATGCTCGCTGCGTTCCATTGCGTAATGGCGAAAGCCCGCCCGCTGCAGCGGGCGTGCTTTCGCCATAACGCAACGGGATGCAGCGAGCACGCTGCCGATCACCGTGGAAACCCGCCCAGCGACCGCAAAAACTCCGCCCAGCGAACCGGTAGGCTGACACCACTGCATGCGTTCCTTGTTGTTTGGAAAAGCCAAAGTCTCTCTGTAAAAGGAAGAATGTATTGTCTGCCTAAATGGCAGGCTACAGATGTATGAATGTCTGAATGAAACAAATAAATGAAATGTCGCAGAGCCACTGCCACCCCTCCAGCTGGTCCTCCTGGTGCTGATTTAGTCCAGTTCCTTACCAGCGCACTTACCATATCAAATCAAAAGAATTCAAACGAAAGCCCTCTCAACTGGATTCGACAGTACTAGGTGTGCATATTGCCAGGATGAAACCCCGGGAAACTCCGAGTACCAGAAGTGGGCCATTTACAAGATGCCATTCTGAGAATAGGCCAAAATGCATTGAAAAGTCCTATACGTAAACTGCGCCAGTCCCAAGCTCGGACACAGTCCAACCACAGGTATGACTGCAGTTTTTCTCAGAGCTGGGTGTGCACATTGCAGGAAAGGCAGTCCGGGAACTTTGGAGTACCCGGGGTGGGCCATTTCCACCAGGTCCCAGTCTGTAAATGGGCCAAAATGCCTGCAAAATCCTAAAACCTCAGACTGGAACCTGGTGGAAATGGCCCACTCCGGGTATTCCAAAGTTCCCGGACTGTCTTTCCTGCAATGTGCACACCCAGCTCTGAGAAAAACTGCAGTCATACCTGTGGTTGGACTGTGTCCGAGCTTGGGACTGGCGCAGTTTACGTATAGGACTTTTCAATGCATTTTGGCCTATTCTCAGAATGGCATCTTGTAAATGGCCCACTTCTGGTACTCGGAGTTTCCCGGGGTTTCATCCTGGCAATATGCACACCTAGTACTGTCGAATCCAGTTGAGAGGGCTTTTGTTTGAATTCTTTTGATTTGATATGGTAAGTGCGCTGGACTAATTGGAATTGGGGGCTCAAGGAGGCAGGATCCCTAGAGAGCTTGGGGGGGGGGTTGCTGAAGAGCAGAGATTATAATAATCCACTTGTTTGGGTCCAAAGCAATTAGGCTGCATTTAATTGAATTAGATCATCTTGCAAAATGCAGGCTGCTTGGAAGGTGTGAAAACACAGCTCTTCAGGATTAGCGCCTTCTTACTCCAATGCAAGACATCCTCCCACAGCTCGTGTTTCCTTCCTTGATGATGCTCCAACATGATTAATTACTTACTGTGACTTGGCGCTTTGGAACAGGAGGACGAAGGGGCGGAAATGAGAATTTCCATGGCTATATCCATAAGGCAGTGCCAAATGGAGAGGCCTGGAAAGGCAACGGAGTCTTCTCCACGTTCACGGGGGAAGTCAGCTGTGTAGCTGGACCAGTCTCTGTAATATTATTGGGAGCGCAAGCCTAACCTGGAGTTAGGCCAGCAAAGTTTGGCCAGCACAAGGGCCATCGTAAAGCGCGTTTGGACCACGCTTGGAGTCAGGGAGGATGGCACACATCTGTCTGCTGGTCCAAATAGACTTTACGGTGTTTCTTGTGCTGGCCAAACTTTGCTGGCCTTACTGTGCTGGCCTAACTCCAGGTTAGGATTGCACCCTAAATATAATGGCATGAGCAGGGAGGGATTGTTCATGAACGCCAGGTGTCCACGGACAGCAAGTTGACAATTAAGAACATAAGAAGAGCCCCACTGGATCAGGCCAAAGGCCCATCTAGTCCAGCCTACTGTATCCCACAGTGGCCCACCAGGTGCCTAAGGGAGTTCAGTAGACAACAAGATGCTTACATCCCGTTGCCACTCCCTTGCACCTGGCATTCTGAAGTAGCCTACTATTAATGTAAGGAGGTTGCCCATAGCCCACAATGGGCTTTTACTCCAGAAATCTGTCCAGTCCCCTTTGAAAGACATCTAGGTCAGATGCCATCACCACCTCCTATGGCAAAGAGTTCCATAGTTTAATTACCCACTGGGTAAAAATGTATTTCCTTTTATCTGTTTTAATTCTCCCCACACTCAATTTCAGTGGATGCCCCCTGGTTCTGGTATTGTGAGAGAGGGAAAAGAACATCCCTCTATTGACTCTATCCCTCCCGTGCATAATTTTATATGTCTCCATCGTGTCCCCCCTCTGGCGCCTGTTTTCCAGACCGAAGAGCCCCAATAGCTGTAGTCTTTCTTCATAAGGGAGTTGCCCCAGCCCCGTCATCATTTTTGTCGCTCTCTTCTGCACCTTTTCCAGCTCCATTGTGTCCTTTTTGAGATGTGGTGACCAGAACTGTACGCAATACTCTAGATGCGGCCTTGCCATTTGATTTGTACAACGGCGTAATAATTCTGGCTGTTTTATTCTCAATTTTGGCTGCTTTATTCGCAATGTTTTATTCTCCGTTATTGTCATTCACATGACTGCCTCGATGATGCTACAGAGCAACCCCCCAGGCCAAAACGGCCACCTAGAAGAGATCGCTTTGTGTCCCTAACCTTGATGACATTTGGTGGATTCCGGCTGTCGAGAGGCGGCCGCTCCGTCAATCAGCTTCAAAGCCTGATTCAAAGCTCCGCGAGATCAAAACATCACCATTTCTGGCCTCCAAGCAGTCATAGAGCTGGTGACCTATGATGCGCCTTTGTGTGGCAGGGGAGGGGCAGGCAGGCCTTTTTGTCAAGAGACACTTGCGCCTTTGAATTAAAACATGCCCATTTTGGCAACATTTTTTTTCCCTGCAGGAAAGAATTCCAGGGCCGTGTGGGTCAAGAGTGGAAGTTGTTCTTGTTATCTCTCAGGATAAAAAAAAAAAACCCAATCTCTGGCCCTAGCCTGGGTTTCACTCTGTGTGCACTTTTTCCCAAGGTTTTTGTGCAGTCATAATTACGCTGAAGGCCAGGTTGTTGCTAAAATGATAACAGACAGCATATGAAAGACACACAGGACTGAGCGGGGATCTTGCAGTCATTTGGGACCTTAATTGAAACCAACGCCAAAAATCCCATCGTGACAAGTCAGCTCAGACAGGTGGGGTGAGCCAGCAATGAGATTCAGGGGGTATTTTGGATCAAAATCTATACAAATTAAATCATCAAAAACCTACTAAGGAAACAGAGGCACAAAACTCAGTGGAAGGAAGAATTAATAGCCCAATCCGATTCAGCCATACCCAGTGCTCAAATTGGACAGGCCCGAAGTCTCCTTGGGGTAAGGGAACTTGGGTTCAGCTGATCCCGTGCCAAGCCCAATGGGGCTGTTTGGATCTATGCCAGCAAGCCTCCTCCCTCACTGGAGACCTTCAAGCAGAGGCTTGACAGGCACCTGCTAGAGATGCTCTAGGACAGTGATGGCAAACCTTTTGGGCTTGGTGTGTCAAAACTTTGGAAAATGCTTAGCTTGACTCTGCTGGTGTGTCAATCCCCCTCCCAAACAAAAGAGAAACAGTTCTTTATGTTCATTTATTTAAACAAAAAATACAGGCCAATCATGTGTGGTGCAACGTATTCTATAAAGGAACATGAAATAATGGCAAAAATGAAAAATGAGTACAGCACACTCCGTTTTTGTCAGGTGAAGGTGAGCACTGGTGTGCTGCCCCAAACATTGTGGTGTGTCACCTTTGATACCCGTGTCATAGATTCACCATCACTGCTCTAGGAGGACTTCCTGCTACAAGCAGGGGGTGGACTAGTGGCCTTGCAGGTCCCTTCCAACTCTATGATCCTATGGAAATAGGATAGCACAAATATGGAAATAGGCTGGCACAAGTCTGAGAAGCCCTGTGTAGGGCTTTCAGGCCCGCGATGGGGGTTAGGGTACAGTGAAGCCCTCCTCTGCTGATTGCACCTTCCTGGGCCAGAGCCACCCCTCCCCATCCTCCCCCACCCCCCTAAAAATCCCCCCACCTCCATTCCACCACCCCTTGCTCCTGCACCACTTGACGCTGAATTTCCCAGCGGTGGCAGCCTTAGATGTGGATAAGGCCTTTGCATGCTGCCTACTCGTAAGTCGTCGCAATCATGCTTCACGGCATGTTTGCGATGGCGCAGCTCTGCAGTGGGATTGGGCCATCATTCTTTCTTTCACCGCTGACAGCAAGGTCCTGAGTCCTGCTTCTTCGTCAAGAGATGCTGTGATAACATCTGTGCTTGGCTGGAAGGCAGGAGGAACCAGAGAGTGGTCAGGGTTCATGATCAGAGGGAAACTGATTCCTTTGCTGGGAAATGGCAGGAATGCACCCAGATATGTCCAAATTCCACCTGCCTTTACAAGATCTGGCAATCTTTCCCCCACACCACCACCACCACCACCACTGCCAACCCCAGCTTACTCTCCATCCATCAAAGCATTTTGTCCTCGCTGTTATGTTTGTGATCCGGGTTGTTCTCGAAGAACAAAATGGATGCTAATCAAGGGCTGCGTTCCTAAGGACACAGGGAGCATCAATGGGGACAGGTGAGCCTTCTATTTATGCCTCCCAGATGGAGGTCTCAGTGGTCTAGCTAATTCTGGAATGATAGGAGCGGAGGAAACCTGGCAGTGCTATTCAGCGCAGGTGCTCATAATAGCTAAATCACAGCAGCACACACCATTTAAGAATGGGCTGGGGGTGGCAACACTCCAGCCAACTGTACTAAGTTTTTTCTTTGGGGGTGGGGGGAGACAAAAAGACACTCAGAGCACAATCCACACCTGGAGTGAGGCCAGCACAGTTTGACTGCCACAAGGGACACTGTCAAGTGTGTTTGGTCCACTCTCGGAGTCAGGGAGGCCAGCATACAGACGTGCACCATCCTCCCTGACTCCGAGAGTGGTCCAGACGTGCTTTATGCTGTCCCTTGTCCCGGCCTAACTTTGCTGGCCTAACTCCAGGTGAGGATTGTGCTTTCAGTGTATTCAATTATTTGCAGTCTCTTGCTTACATTAACCAGGAAGATTGCACCGGCCCCCTTCCCAATGCCAGATGAATAGGGTCTAGTTGGGAGTGGGGAAGCAAGCCAGGTGCTTGCACGAGAGGCCTCTCTAGGTGAGCTTGCAGCCGACGGCTTCTGCAACAGCTGATCCATCCCAGGATCGGAGAGGAAAGCTGCGGAGAGGCAGCATCATTATCTCCATTAGCTCCAATGTCCCCAGCGGCGCAAGGATGTGCAGGCTCCCTGGGGCCATTAGCCCATTTGGAGGTGATTACCTGAGCTTAGCGCCTAATACCCTAATTTTATGTAATGCACTAGTCAGAAGCAGCTCTGCAGGAGCAGCCTGGTGTGTTTGCTCCGGATCGGCTAAGCAGCTGCTCAGAACTAGGGCTGGATGACAGAGACTCTCCCCCCCCCCAACTTGGAGAGAAGTCATCTCAAAAGTGCATCAGTTTGGAAGTGAGGCTAGTGCAAGAGAGACATGCAAGCAGCTACTTGGTGTGGAAGGGGAAGAAGCTGACAAAAATGAATTTGCAGCAGGTGCAATAATTTGGGAGCACATGGACAACCCAAAACTCCCTGCCTGGTCTTGAGTGAGAGCCGGCACGGTTAGGTCAGCAAAGTTTGACCAGCACAGGGGACACTGTAAAGTATGTTTGGACCACTCTTGGAGTGGATGGCAATCTTGGTACATCGATCACCATCTTTGACCATTTCTTTTATTGATGTTAGAGTAGTCTTCCTCATCATCTACAGATCATGGGCCGCTTCCATGAAGGGAAGCCCGTTTTTTCTCTCCTCTGCATTCCACACTTAGAGCACAATCGTAACCTGAAGGTAGGTCAGCACAGTTAGGCCAGCAAAGCTTGGCCGGCATATTGGACACTGTGAAGTATGTGTGGACCACTCTTGGAGTCAGAGAGGATGGCGCTCGTCTGCGTGCTGGCCTCTCTGACACCGAGAGTGGTCCAAATACCACTCCCTTGTTTCTGGCATTCTGAGGTAAATTTCTGAGGTAAAATTCTGAGGTAAATATGAGGTAAATAAAGCAGTCTGGCCAGCACACCATAAAGTATGTTTGGACCACTCTTGGAGTCAGAGAGTCCAGCACACAGACGTGTGCCATCCTCCCTGACTCCAAGAGTAGTCCAAACGTGCTTTACGGTGGCCCTTGTGCCGGCCAAACTTTGCTGGCCTAACTCCAGGTTACGATTGTGCTCTGAGTCATGGCCAGTGGTGTAGATCAGGGGTCTCCAAACCTTTTAGCCAGTGGGCAGCATGAAGTATCTGGCCTGGTGTCAAGGGCAGGAATGATTGATAGATAAATACATACATACATACATACATACATACATACATACATACATACATACATTTAAATTTAAGGCAAGGTCAAAAACTGGCTGGATAAAGGGAGGGGAATTATGGGTAGTGGTGGTGGCAGAGGAGGAGGAGGAGGAAATGGAGCTGAAGAAGGTCTTGTTCGTCCTACCTGGAAAGGAGATGGCTTCTGAGGATAGGTTGCAAACTTGGGGTCTTAAACTGGGCAAGCCGCTTACCTGGCAATCACAAAGAGCACACAGCTGACTCCCAGGTAGGCTAGGAGGATGTACATCCAAATGTCAGGCGACAGAGGGTTGAGGAACGAGAAGACGCTGGGGTTGGTGCCGTTGGACTTGCGGTAGAGAATGCTGATCCCCAGAGTCATGAAGGGCTTGGAGAAGTCGATGGCTTTCTCTCGGACGTGGGTGATGGTGAGGGGGGCAACAGCCAGATCAGCTTTCTGCAGAGGAGACGAGTAACAGACATCGGAAATGGAGAAGGGGGAGAAGGAGAGAGTTGCTTCTTACAAGAATGTGGTCTCTCTACTTAGGACAGCAAAATGTGGCCGGCACAAGGGCTACCGTAAAGTATCTGGCATTCTGAGGTAAATTTCTGAGGTAAAATTCTGAGGTAAATATGAGGTAAATAAAGCAAAGTCTGGCCAGCACACCGTAAAGTATGTTTGGACCATTCTCGGAGGCAGAGAGGCCAGCACCCAGACGTGCGCCACCCTCCCTGACTCTGAGAGTGGTCCAAGCATACTTTATGGTGTCCCTTGTGCCGGCCAAACTTTGCTGGTCTAACTGTGCCAGCATAACTCCAGGTTAGGATTGTGTCCTTTCTGTTTTTGTGCAGGAGAAAGAGAAAAATGATACAATGATTTGTGGATCTGAAGCATACAAAGAAAGATTGGCTGCTTGGACTTGCACCCGCAATTTGGCTGACACAGGTCTGAGTAGGTCTCACCCCTGCTAACTGGGCAAGAGGCACTTTTTCCAGTGGTGCTCCTCTTATATTTAGCAGAGGGAGAGTAATTGTCCCTCTTCACCCCTGCGCAGTCTTTCTAGTAGCTGTTGCTGGTGGTCTGCCTTTTTTTTTTTAAGATTGTGAGCCCTTTGGGACTGGGAGCCATTTAACTTTATTATTATTACTATTTGCCTGTAAACCACTTTGTGAACTTCGTGTTGAAAAGCAGTATATAAGTACCTGTTGGTTGGTTGGTTGGTTGGTTGGTTGGTTGGTTGGTTGGTTGGTTGGTTGGTTGGTTGGTTGATTGATCTGTTGCAAAAGCTGGGACTTTCCCCAGGGGAAGGGGACAAATGTCTCCTTACATCGAGGAGACCTTTAGCCTGTTCACGATCAGCATAGGAGGCAGTAATCAGTAATCACTGCATCAGTGCTGGTTAGGGCTGTGAGACAGAGAGCTCAATGGATGGAACAAGCCTATCTTAATAGAAAGCCGGTCTGTAGGAATGTTGCCTCCCCATTGAAACCCAGAGCTTTGGGCTATGGTTGGCGATCCACACTCACTTCCCCTTCAGACATGAAGCTCACTGGGGAACTTTTGCCCTGTTACTGTCTCCCACAGCCTAGCCCGCCCTACAAGTTTGTTGTGAAGATAGACATATGGTGCCTTCAGCGGCTTGGTGCAGACACTCTTGCAAACCCACTGTTGGTGCATTCTCACAACCCAGATGCTTATCGAAAGAGCCCACTGCAGTGGCAGCACCAGCATTCTCCAAAGAGGCTCAAAATAATGCTTCTCTTTGCTTTGACTGTGTTTACATTAAGTATTACCTGCAATTATTTGTCTGTGCACTAGGAGACGAGGCAAATAAGGTGCAGTTCATTGATTTTAATGGAGATCATGGAGGCTGGAAGGAAAAACAGCTCTTGGTTCCAGCAATTGGAAAATGGCAAACAAATGATGGGCTGCTTTCAACAATATTTTCATGGGATTAAAAAGATCATGCTTTCTGCTTCATAAAAACTGGGATGTCACATAAGAAATGCCATCCATTTTAAAGTGATGTCTCTCCACCTGAGACAATGCTTGGCCAAAACAAAAATAAAACTGTTAGAAAATACCGTATAAAAATACAACTGTGATGTCACTTCCTGTTGTGACATCACTTCCTGTTGTGACGTCACTTCCAGGGCCACATTTTGCCCTCTGCTGCACTTTCAATAGTTACGCTCCTGGGCGATTCTTTTCTGACCCAAAATAGAATTTGGCACCATTTGGAGCAGGACCCACTTTTTAGAATGGCACTTGTGTTGGGACCCACTGGAAGTGATGTTATTAACCTGGAAATGATGTCATAGCCAGAAGTGACATCATCAAGGAGGAAGTTCAATCATTGTGACGTAATCAAATGATACGCCTGGAATGCAAACTGGCCTTCTTGCAGTGCAGCAATTGCACAGCCATGAAACCTCCCTGACAGAAAGCAAGACGAGGACAAAATATGATTTAAAAGCACTAAAGAAAAAATAAAATTTAAAGAACGCCTCCCTTGAAAATTCAAACCGTTTACATTCACAAAAGGAAGCTAGCAAGAGGGAGGTCTGCAGCTTCCGAGATGGCTGCTCCCAGCTTTTCGTGACCCACCTGACATCAGGTCATGACCCGCCAAGTGATTCTCGATTGTTCAGTTTGAGAAACACTGAGGTAGAAAAGAGAAGCTACCAGTACGTTACCTTGTTAGAGAAGCTACCAGTATGACGATTGCAACAGTCTGTGCTGTGAGACAAGAAGCTGAACTTCTCAGAAGAAATGCTACATGCATTAATGTCATGTTGTCAATTTGTGATCAGAGCGAGTTTGTTTTTGAACCAGTCCTGGGAGAACTTTGACGACACCTCTAGTTCTTAATTTTCTGGCTGCAGGAGGGAACACAATGTTCCTTTTATGGGAATGGGGGGAGAGAGGAAATAGGCATCCAAGTGTTTTGAGACACTCGCGGCGGTTGCGTTGCTTAAGGCCATCCTCAAAACAAAGCCCTGGTTTTCAAAGGCGCCTTTCCCCCCAAGGCCTCACTGCCTGTAGCCAGCCCTGTCTGGATCACAAGCAGGGGCAAAGGAGAGCAACAGCACCACTTCAAAACACACAAAAAAAATTGACAAATCGAGAGCAGTGCCGTTTCATTGCAGACTGCCCATCGGGGGAAGCCATGCAAAGACGGTTGGCAAGCCACGGAGGTCCGCGAGTCATTGACTTTCCACGTAGAAAAAAGCCACGCTACGGGTGTGCTGTTCTCCAGCAAGAATCACAGGTTTCTTCATGACTCCACTGAAGTCCAGCTTTGTGGCCTGAAGTTACCACGTGCTTCGACTCAGGGGGAAACAGACACGGCGCGTCTGAATACTGCTTTGAAATGGTTCAAGTGCTTTGGCTTCCAACCCCAAATCCGAAGAATGGCTGTCCTGTCAGTGGTGTCATCTAAATGATTTAAGAACAGGTACTCACTTTTGATTGGCACGTGATGGGACCCGCCTACCGGACGTGACGTCATAAGCTCGAAGTGATGTCGTGGCAGGAAGTGACATAAAAAAGCCCTTTTGGAGGCCTCAGATGATTTTAAACTGACCCAACAGTTGCAACAGTATTCCACAGCACCCCCAGAACATGATAAGGAGGCCTGGCATCATGTTAAAACCCCAGAGCAACTCATTTTTCAGTGGCAAGGCAAGGCAAGGCAAGGCAAGGCTCCGCTCGCTGCCTGCCTGCCTGCCTGCCTGGCTCTGAGAACATGCAGGAAACTCAAACATGCAGGAAATTCAAACATTGCAGAGGGCGGAGTCGATGAGTGGGCGGGCGAATGGGCGGGGCCAGCTGTAATCCTAGAAACCGGTACTCGCGTACCCCCGAGTACCCCCTGCATGACATCACTGTGTCCTGTGAATCTGAAAATATTCTGGAAGTGAGAAATCCCAGAAGTCTCTGAGGGTGCAATCCTAACCTGGAGTTGGGCTGGCAAGTTTGGCCAGCACAAGGGCCACCACAAAGTGTGTTTGAACCACTCAGGAGGTTCAAGTCAGGTTTGAGTCAGGGAGGATGGTGCATGTCTGTGTGCTGGCCTCTCTGACTCCAAGCGTGGTCCAAACATATGTTATGGTGGCTCTTGTGCAGACGCAGGTTCATGTGGCCAGCAGCAGCCCGAATCGGGGCCACCCAGCATGAGAGGATGGCGGTTAGGATAGGACGTAGTGGCCATGTCCTGCAAAACAGCAGGCACAGATCTGAGCAGCCCCATTGGGATGACTGGGGCTTATGCGGGTGTAAGGGGAAAAACCTCCCCTTGGCCTGCACTTCACTGCTGCTGCCTCCTCATGAGCTTTAGGATACAGCCCTGTTATGTCGGCCTTCCTTAGGATCGGGCTGCCCATCAGAAATACAATTTAACTTTCTAAAGTGGTCTGACTTGCTCCTGTTCACCAGATGGGCAGCAGCGACGTGTTCTTTGTTTAGCTATGTGCACGACTCTCCCCCAGAAAGAAAGCCCAGCTAATCACTCGTTCAAGGAGATGAGGGACACATCTCTGTGCAATCCTCCCCTGCCCACCACACATACCTCTCCCACATCCATGGCCTTCTCCAAACAGCATTCAGAGCATAATTATGCCATTAATTATTTTGTTCTGTTCTACAGGTTCAGCTGGAGGAGGCCCCTGGAAGTTAGATTTGCATGGAAAGATACTTCACTGGGCAGGCAAATTAGTATTCTCGCGGACTGCATTTCTTCACGGTGTTATCAGAGCAACAAAATGAGGTTGTTCCTGAGCCTCACACGACTGCCTTAAAAGTGCAGGCCAGATTAATTATCAAATGGCTGGAATCGATGGCACGCTGTGGAGATCCTATTAATAAAGGGCCCGGTGCGGAAATTATTAAACAGCACACTCCCCACATCTAATCAAGGTTAACAAGGTCCTTCAAGGTCGTTGTATTTGTCAATGGGTTATTATCTAAAAATGCCACATCGACTGCCTCAATGGTTCCCATGAACCGATGTGCAGCAGATCTCGACAAACACAGTCAGACCGCAGGTCACTTAGGATTCTGGTGCACGTCTACGTTCCGCCATTGATGCGCCGTGCAACTTTGAGCAAAGCCATTTACCATTTCAATTAAAACGGAATTCCACTCAGCATTGCAGGGGGGTAATTAATGTTTGTCGGAGTGCTTTGAAAAGAAAAAAAAGTCAGATAACGAAGTTGCTCTCCGTAGGCAAGTGGTGATTACCGTTTGAAAGTTGCCGTCAAAGTGCGGTGGAATTTTAATTGCCCTTGAAAAACTTTTCCCCTTGGAAACGGACTGTTCAACTTGCACAAAAGATTGGTGCATGCTACATAAAGGTGTCTGCCACAATGTCATGGGGGACACTGAGAGCACAATCCTAGCCTGGAGTTCAGCCAGTACAGTTAGGCCAGCAACGTTTGGCCAGCATAAGAGATACCATAGAGTATGTTTGGACCACTCTCGGAGTCAAAGAGGCCAGCACACAGATGTGCGCCATCCTCCCTGACTCCCAGGGTGGTCCAAATGCACTTTACGGTGGCCCTTGTGCCAGCCAAACTTTGCTAGCCTAACCTGAGCCTGCCTAATGCCAGGCTAGGATTGCACTCTTAGAATATATGAACATATTAACTTAGAATATATGAACATATTAAAGCCATTTAACTTTATTATTACTATTTGCCTGTAAACCGCTTTGTGAACTTCGTGTTGAAAAGCAGTATATAAGTACCTGTTGATTGATTGATTGATATTACACCTGTCCTCATCATGTGGAAGAGCTTTTTGGTGGTCTCCACGGGCATGCACAGGTAGAGACATTCTGTACATTGTACATTTATCAAGCTTTGCTCAAAGGAACATAAGAAGAGCCCTGCTGGATCAGGCTAAAGTCCATCTAGTCCAAGTTCCTGTATCTCACAGTGGCCCACCAGGTGCCTCAGGGAGCACACGAGACAACAAGATGCTTGCATCCTGTTGCCACTCCCTTGCACCTGGCATTCTGAGGTAGCCTATTATTAACATAAGGATGTTACACATCCCATCATGGCCTATAGCTCACGGTGGACTTTTCCTCCAGAAATCAGTCCAATCCCTTTTTAAAGGCATCTAAGCCAGATGCCATTACCACCTCCTGTGCCAAGGAATCCCATAGGTTAATTACCCGCTGGGTAAAAAAAGTTTTTCCTTTTATCTGTTACTTCCCAACACTCAATTTCAGTGGATGTCAATTAGTTCTGGGGCATTTGAATTGAGACAAACCTAGTATCCACTTGTTGATGTCATTGGGACTCATATTTTCAGGCTTCGAAATGGGAGATTTACATGAGGCGCAGAAAGTGGGTGGGAGAGAAGGAGACCGAACAAGAAACATTTATTTGTTAATCAGGGAGACCTGCAATGGAACGTGCAAGACAAATGCATTTTGACTCAGAGTGTATTCCTAACCTGGAGTTAGGCCGACACAAGTAGGCCAGCAAAGTTTGGCTGACACAAGGGACACTGTAAAGCGTGTTTGGCCCACTCTTGGAGTCAGGGAGGATGGTACATGTCTGTATGCTGGCCTCTCTGACTCCAAGAGTGGTTCAAACATACTTTACGGTGTGCTGGCCAGACTTTGCTTTACTTACCTCATATTTACCTCAGAAGTTTACCTCAGAAGTTAACCTCAGAATGCCAGATAGAAGGGAGTGGCGTTTGGACCACTCTCAGAGTCAGGGAGACGAGCACACAGATGTGCGCCATCCTCCCTGTCTCCGAGAGTGGTCCAAATATACATTACGGTGTCCCTTGTGCCAGTCAAACTTTGCTGGCCTAACTGTGCCAGCCTAATTCCTGGTTAGGATTGCACTCTCACTCAGATATGATCCAAGGCATTTCCTAATTATTTGGAAAGTGGTTAAGATTTTCTATTCTGAGCCAATCTAGCAGTAGTAGCAATCCATGGGGGATCCCACCCCATCACTATAAGGGGATAACAATAAGGGGATAACACGGCCTTCCAGCTTAGCAGATTTGCATTCTGAGAAGATTTGCTTTGAGATTTGAGATCTGTATACATGGCATGAGAAAGGAGGCTGCTCTTGCTCAGCTGGAAGGTGGAATCGGTTTCCATTTTGCCTTTATCAGGCCACTTTGGAAAAGAAAAGTGCATTTCCAAAATAAATGAAATTGTCCCTCACACACCTGGTTCTCCTTTCATCACTTGTCCTCTGTTTTCCCATCAGGGTCGGGTTATAAGAGTGCAAGCACAGATCCTCATGCCTGGATATTTCCTCTGGGATTCAGGCCTGCAGGCAACAGCTTAACCCTTTGAGGGACCGATTCATTCGCATCAGAGGGGAACTCAACGTTTACCTCTCCAACAGCCTCTAGTGTTAAGCCTCGGCCACAAGCAATGGAGGCTCCATCCCTTTCATGAAATGTCCTTCTCTGTAACTGCTAATTAAACATTGTGTTTCATCTAATGCACTTGCAAGAGGGTATTGCTACTGAAATTGACATGTATGACTACCTATATATAGAAGCCTCATCTTGGATCTCCTTTCTTGACTTAGGGCACAATCGTAACCTGGAGTTAGGCCGGTACAGTTAGGCCTGCAAAGTTTGGGCAGCACAAGGGCCACCGTAAAGCACGTTTGGACCACTCTCAGAGTCAGGGGGGATGGCGCACATCTGGGTGCTGGCCTCTCTGATGCCGAGAGTGGTCCAAACATACTTTATGGTGTCCCTTGTGCTGGCCAAACTTTGCTGGCCTAACTGTGCTGGCGTAACTCCAGGTTAGAATTGTGCCCCTAGTCACACTCTCAGCCAATCAGTTCTGGTGGAGACCCATTGATAGGCTCGTCAGTGCTGCCCCACATCACCCAAAAGGCTGAAAAACAGTAAGTAACAATGCAATTAAGGGCACAATCTTAACCTGGAATTAGACCTGCACAGTTTGGCCGGCACAAGGGCCACCATAAGGTGTGTTTGGACCACTCTCAGAGTCGGGGGGGGACGGAGCATGTCTGTGTGTTGGCCTCTCTGACTCAGAGAGTGGTCCAATCATACTTCGGCTTCCGTATGAGCTGGGGTGATTCTGAGTACTGATGCGAACCAAGTGCTTGGCTTACGTGATCAATGAGCTCCCTGATCATGCCGTTCCACTGTCCTTTCTCGTCCTGGGCACCATATTTCCCGTCTTCCACCAACCGGATGTCGTAATCAAAACCGAGGATATGGGAGAGCTCCTTCAGGAGATCAATGCAGTACCCTTCGAAGCGGTCATTCCCTGAAAGGACTGTGTCGGACTTCCGAAACATGATGAATGGTTCCTCCTAAATGTGTGTGTGTGGGTGTGTGGGAGAGAGAGAGAGAGAGAGAGAGAGAGAGAGAAGTGTGTGAAAAAGAGCCAGCCACAAACCAACCAACCTCAGGCTTTAAGGGGAGCCACCAACAGCCTGATCCTCACCTGCGCTGGAATAGGCTGACTCACCTCCGCTGCATCCTAACCATGTTAGGAGGCAGCATCAGCTCAGCACAGGGCAAGGGGATAGGTTCCCCTTGCCCCAGGGTAAGCCCCAGCCAGCCCTACTAGGGGACTGCTCAGATCTGTGCCAGCAAAATAGCAGGCGCAAGTCCAGGCAGCCAGACTCGGCCTGAATCAGGGCTGGGAACAGGGTTAGGGAACAGGGAACAGGGGTTAGGATACAGCCTAATGGCCATGTCCCATCTCCAGCCCCCCCCCTCTCTGCCATGGTGCCGCCCCATTACGCCCATCGCCTGCCTCCAGCATACCCTTGGCAGAACTAAGCTGGCGCGTGGCTGGCCCAGCTGATGGGTGCAATGGTGCCCGTGCGCCGGCACTGCTGCTTGTGCTGGCCCAGTGACCGAATGCATGGTGCAGACGTGCCTTAGGACATGTTCACTGGTCCGGTGCAAGAGCACTGCGCCAGCGCAACGCCAGCTTAGGATTGCGCCCCAAGTGTGTTGCCAGCAGCTACGGGACTGGTTTTGATGGCTGCTTCTCCCCATTCTGGCATAAATGGGCTGCAGCTGGTATGTTAATTAGAACCAATGCACTTTGGCACTTAACAATCACATTTGATTTGCAAAGTGCTTTACAACCTCCCCTAGTCACCGTTCAACACAGAGCCAAGCACAGTTACTTAGGACTGGGCTTTTCAACCACCCTTAACACTACATTTTAAGGGACATGGTGGCGCGACTGGTTAAACCGCCGAGCTGTTGACCGGAAGGTTGGCAGTTCGAGACCACGTGACGGAGTGAGCTCCCGTTGCTTGTCCCAGCTCCTACCAACCTAGCAGTTCGAAAGCACCTAAAAAGGCAAGTAGATAAATGGGCACCACTTTGATGGGAAGGTAACAGCATTCTGTGTGCTATGGCGTAGAGTCATGCCAGCCACATGACCACGGAAGCTTGTCCTCAGACAAACGCCATCTCTACAGGCTTAGAAACGGAGATGAGCACCGCCCCCTGCAGTCGGTCATGACTAGACCATTCGGTCATGGGGAAACCTTTATCTTTTTAACACTATATTTTAGCCTTCTGTTCAACTTATTTGAACAAAGTGTTCAGTGGTTCAAAGTGGTCTCCTCATTCGGAATACAGTAGCAAGAATGAGGGTGCAATCCTTACCAAATTTCCAGCACGGGAGTAAGGGAACAAACATTCCCTTACCTTGAGGAGGCCTCCTTGACTGCCTCCCCCCCCAACTGCAGGATGCAGCACCTGCCCCATTGGCGCAGCTAGGTCAATGCAGGAAACCTGGTTAGGACTTAACTGTGCTCTGATTCAAATCAGTTTCCAAAAGGAGGCAGAATCTGAAGATACACCAAAGTGGGTACAATTGATAGAGACAAGCAACAGCCTGTGATGCACATCAAAATACCAGGAGAGACCTGGACACACAGGGAGGGAAAAGGCCACTTAAATGAGGTACAGTTGCAGGGCACTCCAATCTTAATGCTCTGTACTTGCACCCCCTTTTTTTCAGGCCAGCCAGAGCAGCCTTCCAGCCCCATTAAATTCCAGGAAACACCGAATGGAGGGCATCCATATTTAACAGATGAGAAAACCACGTCGCACTGGAGCTCTGCTTGCTGCGGAGATCTGAAACATTTCCTAGGGGTAATTCTTGAACTCGGCAAGACACTTGTTCACGGGCTGTTTCACAATGTATTACTGGAAATGGCCAGACATTCAATTCGCAGGCTTTCAGGGCTCGCTAATCGATTTCGCGGCGAAGGTGCCCTCAATTGCGGGCTCTTCACAGCTCTCCCGCGGCTCGAGGAGAGCAGGACGGTCTGTTGGGGCAACAGCGCAGGGCCGTCGACAAGTCCTGGCTGCAATGTGAGCAGAAGGGTGTGAAAGGAAGAAGGGGAGGGAATCCAGGCAGCCCGTTTTCTCCCTGCCCCTCCTCTCTTCCCTTGTTCTGCTTCCAGGGTTTTGGCATGCAGTCAGCAGCATGGCAAGAAACATGCATGAGAGCAGCAAAGGGCGAGATTGCTGGAGGTGGCTTTTGCCGTGCTCGGCTTAATAAATGGAATTATTCCGAAACATGGGGGAAATAATCTGAAGGTTGTCCCTGCATGCAACCAAGAGCGCAATCCTAACCTGGAGTGAGCCTGGCTCAGTTAGGCCAGCAAAGTTTGGAGGGCACAAGGGACACTGTAAAGTACTGTATATACTCAAGTATAAGTCGATCGCATGGATAAGTCGAGGGCAAGTTCTAAGCCCAAAATAATAGAATTTCCTATGTCTCATGCATAAGTCGAGGGTGAAACTTAGAGGGCGGGTATGAAATCCTTTGAAAATGACTTACCAGTAATTGTTCTGAGGCAGCAACAGAAAGCCAACCAAAAAAGGAGCTATTTCACATTCTTCTGAGGCAGCACAGAAATGGAGCTATTCTCCAAACAAGAACAGAGAGAGATGAAGGTGCTTATTGGAGTTGTAGGTTTCACGAGGAATACAGCACAGCACCTCCATAGCAGCCGCCTTCATAATGACTACAATTCCCAAAAGCACCTTCACCTCTCTGCCTGTTTGGAGAAGAAGGAAAATGGCTACTGATTTTTTGCTTGCTGTCTGTTGGTGCCTGAGAACAATTCCTGGTAAGTAAAATTGCTCCTCTTTTTCTAACCCCCCCACCTTTCTGCTTCTTAGCCCAGCCCCTACCCAAGCTGCTGTTAAAAGCTTTATTAACTGTATTGACCCACGTATAAGTCGATCCATGTTTTCACGAGCATAACTGCACAAACTGACACATATAAACCGTTCTCATGGACCAAATAATAATTTGCGGCTACCAAATTGTTTTAAATGAGAACACCGGGTTTGTTTAACTGTATGAACAACAATTGTACGTGTTGTTTTTTCTGTTGGCATGTGATGTGTTATGTAATTTTTTTCCTAAATCTATAATTAAAAACAAAAAAAAAATGTGTGCATGATTTTTTTAAAAGAGGAAATCTGTTCAATCTTGCTGCAAGCAGTCCTGCATCAAATGTCGTAGCAATCCCCATGCCTTCTGCAAGACCTTGCACCGTGTAACACGCCCAAGTATCAAAACCAGCAGACCTCGTCATGCTTCATTAGGAACTGGAGAGAAATTCATCGGGATCTGATGCCTGCTATCAAATCCAATTGTAGTCCTGCGGGGTAAATATACTGTGACGGTTGTGGTGAAAGGGGCTGACAAAGAATCCAGGCATCACCGGCTGAGGCTGCAATCCTGCACACACTTTCCTGGGAGTAAGCCCAATTGAACTCAGTGGGACTTGCTTCCCGCAGAAGAAATCAGTACAATTGAGATCCATACCTGACTCCAAAATGTGAATGGTGACAGTACCATTGACATCAGCACAGTCAGACATTGGGTGAGATGCTTTAAGAGCAGGGAAAGAAACAAAGTTTGACAAGCCTTGGAGCAGCCGGCTGGTGACAGCCACGACTGAAGACAACAAGAGTTGGATCAGCACATTCATCAAAGAGAACCACCGCGTCCCAACATATGAACCGTGTGGTGCAGTGAGTGTCAGGAAACCAGCTGTGTGGACTATCATTAAGGAGCTCGACTGCAGAAGGCTGGCACTTAGTGGTGGTGCCCCCCAAATGCCAATGGTATTGGGGATTCAATTCACTTGCAGCCAGTGGCGTCATCCTGGCGGAACGGCCCGGTACACCGTTCTGCCAGTTCTGCGGACGGGCCCGGGCCGCACCACCTCTCCTGAGGACGGGTGAGCTGCTCCCGGGCCCACCCTCCCTCCCTCCCTCGCATCCCGAATCACTCTGAAATGGAGCGATTCGGGCGCTGTTAGGCGCAGGGAGGCGTGGCAGCCCTCCGCCATAGGGGCGGAGGGCTGTCAATCATCCGGGCGTTCTGGTTCCTGGCGCGCCCGGATGACATCACTGCTCACAGCTCTTGGTTTTATACAAGTGTCATGAAACTGTGGTTTCATATAGACCTTGCTTTGTATTCGTGGTTGGAAGAGGACTACTCGGGTGTAAATGGCTCAGGTGAGGGCGATTAGTGTCATTGGGTTAAAGTTAAAAGTCTCAGGGAACAGAACCCTTTTGCTGCTCGCAGGGAAGGTTCATTTCACGGTGTATTGTGAATAGAGGAAAGCACAGTTAGCTGGTTATAGTTAGTCAGAGGTAAAACTCTGTAGGTGTGTTTGTTTGTTCTTTTGAGTTTCCTCTTAGCTAATTTATAATCAGAGGGTTTTTACTAGAGCCCTTTAGAGGGTTTTAGGGAAGAGTCTTGTGGGCAAGAGCCTCCTAGTTTGTATTTTACTATTTGGATTTTATATAATAGAGGCTCTGTAATTTTATTGGTAAACTTTTAATATATGTTAATAAAATTGGGTTTTAATTCTTCTATCTAAAACACCCACCCTTTTTAACTGCTTGTGTGCCGCACTCATGCGACATGTCCCGTAGCCACTTTGTATGGTGAAACGAAACACATTAAGAGCCCAATTCTAGCCTATGTTCCAGCACCGATGTAGCCACTCCAATGGGGTGTGCACTGTATCCTGTGGCAGTGGCGGACCTACCTCTATTTTCGAGGCAAGTGCCTCGAAACAGCGGTCTAACCCACTGCGCCACCACGTCCCATCGTGCAAATTAAGGCAGAGGCTACTCAATCTCGGTAGATTTAGTAGAGGCTTACAACCACCTACCAGGACCGTGGTGACAATCAAAGATCGATTGGTCAGGGAGTCGGTAACATTGGGCCCCTGCCTCCTGGAGATTTCAGTGATGTTCAGTCCATCAGATAAACTCCACACTCCAACCTGCGAGGAATTGCAAAAATGAGGTAAGGAAACAGTCAACCAGCAGGACAACAATTTGACAGTTCTGCCATCAAGTCACATCAATTTCCGATCACAAACCAGGAAGTGGCTTCCAATTGCCTTTTTAATTTTTTTTAGAGGCTTGGGGAGCCCTGCAGACTCCTCTGCAGACACACGACATCCCAGCAGACACCCCCAGGAAGACAGGGTGTGCTCAGGTAAGTGGAAAGCATCCCCTCCTTTCCCAAGCAGCTGCGCGATCCTGGGGATTGTTCTGCTGTCTCTGCCCTTCATCAGCACATACTGTACTTACTTCTACTTCTCCCAAGGAGTTTGAGAACTAAGGGCTGTAAAGTGGTATCCCTGTGGAGCCTTAAGAGGCAACTCTTAAGTTTCTGTAAAAATTAACATAGGCAGAGCCCAGCACATTTCCAAGTTCCAGCTGAGGATGATCTGATAAAAAGCTCCAGCCTCCAATCGCTCAGTCTGGAGGGCAACAACATTCACATTCCTTCCGTTTCATTTGTTAATTCAGTGCAACCCGCACAATTTATCTGCAAAGATGACTTGGCAAGAAAAAGGGTCCCTGCTTGAAACCGAAGGCTGATTGCATCCATGCAGATTTTTTTTCCCCAGCACCTCGCAATACAATCCTCCTCTCGCATGCCAATGCTGCCACACGCTAGTTGGATAATTCTGCATTTGTAATTACACGTGGTTAATACTGCCGTAATCCTCAAACTTGCAGGAGGCAAAGAAGATCACAAGCCCACCGTTAAACCTCAGCAAATGTAAGCTATTAAACATAATGCAAAAGTACATATCGGGATTTGCGCTCTCTTTGGGCACACCATTAATTCAGATTATCCATTGAGGGGAATTTAATGTCCCGGCTCCACCGAGATTTGACATGGATACTTTAAAGCCTCTTTGAGCTGGCAAAAAGCTTAAGCACACACTCATGAGAAAGACAACCGTGCACAGTCCTGGGATAGGAACTATCGGAAAACGATGCAAATTAGCCAGAGTGCCAGCATCCTTGCTAAATACGCATGAAGCATTAAGCATCCTAATATGAGAGACTTTTTATACCGGTCTCAAAGAAATAATGGCCAACAAATAGGATAACGTTGGTAGTGGAAGCAATGTGAATACTTCAGCCCACAAAATATCAGAATGTCTGGAGAGAGTTTCAAACAACAATCAATACTATTTATATGCTGCTTTTCAACACAAAGTTCACAAAGCAGTTTACAGGCAAATCATAATAAGACAGTTCAATGGCTCCCTGTCCCAAAAGGGCTCACAATCTCAAAGATCTAGAACACCACCAGCAACAGCCACTAGAAAGACACTTGTGCAGGGGTGAAGAGGGGCAATTACTCTCCCCTTGCTAAAAATAAGAGAATACCACTTGAAAAAGTGCCTCTTGCCCAGTTAGCAGGGAAGAAGGACTTGTTTCTTCTGCTCATCTAAACTCAGAATTCAAACTAGCCAAACGAGGTTGGTTGGCAAGAGGCTGAAAACAGACAAATCCAACATTTAACCGACTACATCGGGGGTGTCAAACTTGTTTCACACAGAGGGCCAAAGTAAGCATTCATGGTGCCTACCAAGGGTCATTAAGGGTGTAATCCCAACCTGGAGTGAGGTCAGCAAAGTTTGGCCGGCATAAGAGACACCGTCAAGTATGGTTGGACCACTCTCGGAGTCAGAGAGGCCGGCACACAGATGTGCACCATCCCCCCGGACTCCGAGAGTGGTCCGAACGCACGTGTCCTGAGAAATTTTGAAAAACGCGGCATAAAACAAACAAATAAATAAGGTCGCTTTGTATGTTCCAGGTAGGAGACCTTTTCTGTGGCACAAGGTACAGGCCAGCCAAACCTACCAACCTTTTCCAGCCCGTCTTCCTTGAGGCTGATGATGTCCAAGTCAAAATCGGTCCTCAGGCCGCTGGTCTTGTTGAACATGATACGCCCTGTCAAGCCTTCCCACTGGGCCTGGAAAGGGGAGGGGGTGATGGGGGTCGAGGGGGGGGAACAAACAGGGGAGACAAAGGAGCCATTTGTCAAGCTCATAAATCACAATTCGCTACAAGAACCGTGATGCTTCATTTTAATTACCCCGTATATCGCCACTCTGTCCCTGAAGAGCATGATTAATTAACAGCCACCCCCATCATTGCTCATAGCGCTGCGGCTACAGCTGGAGAGTCTTATAAATTTCACCACTGCACTCTTAGATCGGAGCAACGCTTACACCTTCTGGGAATGCAAGGAGAAGAATCAGCTGATGGGGTCACTGGCCAAGTCCGCCAGACCTGGTCTGTTTCTGAACGACCCAGAGCGCAGTCCTAACCTGGAGTGAGGCTGGCTTAGTTTGGCCAGCACAAAGGACACCGTAAAGTATGTTGGCACCACTCTTGGAGTCAGAGAAGCCAGCACATGAACATGTCCCATCCTCCCTGACTCCAAGAGTGGTCCAAATGTGCTTTATGGTGGCCCTGGTGCCAGCCAAACCTTGCTTGCCTAACTGTGCCGGCCTAACTCCAGGTTAGGATTGCGCTCTGAGTTAGGCTGGCATAAGCTAAGTCAGCAAAGTTTGGCCAGCACAAGGGACACTGTAATGTATGTTTGGACCACTCTCGGAGGCAGAGAGGCCAGCACACAGACATTGTGCCATATTCCCTGACCCCGAGAGTGGTCCAAACGTGCTTTACAGTAGCCCTTGTGCCGGTCAAACTTTGCTGGCCTACCTGTGCTGGCCTAACTCCAGGTTAGGATTGACCCCTGGGGCAGAGTGCCTATAACTTGAACCACTCTATAGAAGAGGGCATTTGGGCAGGTGCAGCTCATCATGGAAAGGTTGCAAAAGCCACACCTGCTCAAATTCCCTCTTGCATACGTGGTTAAAGGTATACGCACTCTGTCCCTGTTTGTTTCTGGTAACCCTACTTCTTGTGTTCTTGTCAGCAGTGAAACACACACTAATTTCTTTTGTCCTAAATCTGGTATCTAGCCAGCCAGATCAAAGATCTGCAAAACTGGCTTGACTGTAGCCAACAGCTAACTGCCGTAACAATAGCCAACCACTTCAACGTACCCCCTGGTCCGACACCACCAGGCCTTCAACTAAATCTCCCCACTCCGCACAACAGTTCTTTCTGTTCTTGGGCAGAAGATTTGGACAAGAGGGTTAATGCCTCTGTTTGCCTGAAGATAAAGAGCTGAAGATCTGAAGGTTGCCAGTTCGAGACTACCGGAAGTCTCTGTGAGCGACAGACCTTGTAACCTGCGGCTGATTAAAAGCTGAGCTGTCTCCGGCTGCCTTGCGAGAGGGGGAGTGTGCTGGGTCAGCTGCTTCTCTGGTGGGAGTAGAGAAGCCGCTTATCAGCCAACAGAAGACAAAACGTGCGGCTAGAAAGAAGACTAAATCCAGAAAGATCCATCTGTTTGTGTTGCTGTTCTTGTAAGATAGAACGTTCTGTAAAATTGTAAAAACCTTCAGGTTTATGAATAAAGTCTGCCCATGTAAACCGCCTTGAGTTACAGTCATTAGAGTAATCTAATGACCTAAGTAAGGCAGTATATAAATACGATTATTATTATTATTATTATTACTACTACTACTACTACTACTACTACTACTACTACTACTACTACTA